>CAWUFW010028521.1:0-21535 GCA_963921515.1 Calotriton arnoldi | reverse complement strand
GCTCCCCTGGTGTCCCATACAGCTTGCTGTACTGTGGAAGTAGGCTGTCCAGCAGGGCCTGGTTCTCCTCAAGGCTGAAGGCTGGGGCTCTCTCCACAGTACGTGCCATTGCAGGGTCCAGAGGGGCAGAGACAGCAGCAGTGCAGTGGCAGATGTCGTCCTGGAGCATGTAGTGCAGGCAAGTGGGCTCTCAGGGGAACAGGCAGCAATATATATGTGCTGGAGAGGCAGATACTGTCCCTTGTGTCCAAAGTGATAGGTCCAAGTCGTTTGCATCTTCTGAATCTGGCCAATCCATGGAATAGCAGCACCAAAACACGCCCACAGCATCCTTCAAAACTTCAACTTCATGACATACATGATTTTGCAACATTGTTGTGGGTGACCAACTGATTTTCCAGCAACCGACTCGTTCGAAATTCGAAAACGCGTCCGTTGCCAGGCAAGCCCATTGTCAATGGGTGCGCACCGATCGGTCCATTGAGGTACAACGCGCACAGGGGTACAACGCGTACCCGCACACATTGAAAGCAATGGGCCGGCCGGAGGCACCGATCGGTCCATTGCTGTTCAACGCGCACAGGGGTACAACGCGTACCCGCACACATTGAAAGCAATGGGCCGGCCGGAGGCACCGATCGGTCCATTGCTGTTCAACGCGCACAGGGGTACAACGCGTACCCACACACATTGAAAGCAATGGGCCGGCCGGAGGCACCGATCGGTCCATTGCAGTTCAACGCGCACAGGGGTACAACGCGTGCCCGCACACATTGAAAGCAATGGGCCGGCCGGAGGCACCGATCGGTCCATTGCAGTTCAACGCGCACAGGGGTACAGCGCGTACCCGCACACATTGAAAGCAATGGGCCGGCCGGAGGCACCGATCGGTCCATTGCTGTTCAACGCGCACAGGGGTACAACGCGTACACGCACACATTGAAAGCAATGGGCCGGCCGGAGGCACCGATCGGTCCATTGCAGTTCAACGCGCACAGGGGTACAGCGCTGCACCGCGACACATTGAAAGCAATGTGCCGGCCGGAGGCACCGATCGGTCCATTGCTGTTCAACGCGCACAGGGGTACAACGCGTACCCGCACACATTGAAAGCAATGGGCCGGCCGGAGGCACCGATCGGTCCATTGCAGTTCAACGCGCACAGGGGTACAACGCGTACCCGCACACATTGAAAGCAATGGGCCGGCCGGAGGCACCGATCGGTCCATTGCTGTTCAACGCGCACAGGGGTACAACGCGTACCCGCACACATTGATAGCAATGGGCCGGCCGGAGGCACCGATCGGTCCATTGCTGTTCAACGCGCACAGGGGTATCAACGCGTACCCGCACACATTGAAAGCAATGGGCCGGCCGGAGGCACCGATCGGTCCATTGCAGTTCAACGCGCACAGGGGTCCAGCGCGTATCCGCACACATTGAAAGCAATGGGCCGGCCGGAGGCACCGATCGGTCCATTGCTGTTCAACGCGCACAGGGGTACAACGCGTACCCGCACACATTGAAAGCAATGGGCCGGCCGGAGGCACCGATCGGTCCATTGCTGTTCAACGCATCACTGTATATGTGACTGGCATAGGTCAGCATGCCTGTCTCAGATGGACATATGCCAGCCACAGATAGCTCCCAGGGAGTGAGGGGCACACCTACATCACGACAGCCTGTCCAAACCTTATCATAAGGCATGTAAGGCTGCATTTCCTATTGTGTGTATGTTGGTGTACATGTTGTCCTGTGGGTGTCACCTGTGGGCAGCCACCCCCAGGCTGTGCACGTGTTCATGGGGACAGGATCCTGGGTGTTACGTGTACGTGACCACTGTGATGTGCAACTGTTCATATCTGTGCATGTGTCATGGTCACATTTCACAGTGGTGTTTGTGTATGTCATGTCACATACCCCGTGAGTCCCATGTGGGACGGTATGTTTGAGCCAGGGTGTCCCAGTGGCACAATAGTGATGGCCCTCCACAGTCTTTGTGCATGTAGTGTTTACAATGTCTCTGATTTCATGTGCACAATGGGAGACAGTCTCCACATCCACGTTGTGTGTGCATGGACTCTGATGTTGTGCGTGTGTGTCACAGACGTCCATGGCTCTCCTGCCATGGCAAGTGTGGCCACTACCTGTGGGGGTCATGTTTGTTTTGCTGTGGTGTACACATGATACTCCAGGTGATGCCAGTGTCCATGTGGCATTACAGGGTCCCTGGGAATGTGCCTGTCGTTGAGCTGTGGTGCCTGGGGCACATCTGTCCTCACATGTCACTGGGGGGGGACTTTGACACAGCATCATGATATCCAATGGGCCAACCTGGGACAAATTGATGCCACCTGTAGGACCGTGTTGACAGATGTTGGCCATGTATGTACCATACATGTTGTTCCGGTACTGCACACTTCATGTAGTTGTGCCTCATGATGATGTATGTTGGGAACTTGAGTGTGTTCAATGCCGCATATGTGGGGTGACTGACGATCTTGCTTACTTCTCCTCTGCACTGCAGGGCTCCTGCTGTCCATCGGCCATTCCCAGACCTGGCAACGATGGTGGAACGGGACAGCATCCGACGGTACCGCTTCACCAGGCAGCTGATTGAGGATTTGGCAGTGCAGTTGTCCCCACATTTGCAGCCTGGCCGGCCGTATCCTACAGCGCTGACCCCCAAGGTGAAGGTGATGGCAGCCCTACACTTCTTTGCCACCGGTACCTTCCAACATACTGTGGCGTCTGCTGGTGGGATGTCACAGACCATGTTCAGCCGGGTGCTCCGCGATTTCTTGGCGGCAATGTTGCTCTTCCTGAACCGGTACATCTATTTCCCTAGACTGCGACGACTCACTGACGTGAAGAGTGACTTTTATGCCCTGGGGAGGATGCCGCATGTCATTGGCTCCATTGATGGGACACATGTGGCTTTGGTACCACCACAGGCCCAGGAGCAGGCCTACAGGAACCGCAAGCACTACCACTCGGTCAATGCACTGGTGGTGTGTCTTGCAGACATGACCATCACACACGTGTGTGCCCGTTTCCCTGGTTCAGCACACGATGCCTTTGTGATGAGGAGTAGTCGCATCCCCAGGTTGATGGCACAGATGCAGAACCAGCGTGCCTGGCTTGTCGGTGTGTACTGACTTTGTGCCATTGTGTGTGATCTGATCTGTAGTATTCCGCCCACTTTTCCAAGTCAGCTGATGTGCACTTGTCTGTCCGTAGGTGACTCGGGATACCCCAACATGCCGTGGTTGCTGACACCCCTCAGGAACCCTGTGACACCTGCCCAGATGCGCTACAATGAGGCACATGGTCGGACCAGGAGAGTGATTGAGCGGACCTTTGGTCTCCTGAAGAGCCGCTTCCGCTGCTTGGACAAGACCGGAGGGTCCCTCCCATATGCCCCTGCGAAAGTGTGCAAGATTATCATCGTCTGCTGCATGCTCCACAACCTGGCAGTGCGGAAGGAGTTGCCTCTCATCCAGGATGACGATGACCAACATCCGCCACCTGTGGAGGATCCTGGCCTGGACCACGATGCCAGTGACGATGATGATGATGATGGTGATGGTGATGTCCGCACACAGCTCATCACCAACTTCTTTAGCTGAATGTGAGTATCCTGAGGTGTCATGTGAATGATGTGAGTTGGCATGATGTGTGGGTGGTGCTCTGGTGCTGTTGGAGTGTGTCCATGGGCTACTTGACAGGATGTGTGTTGCGATGTGTGGTGACAGGTGGGCTGTACTCCCCAACAGTGTTGACATGCTAACTTGGTTCTGGGTGGGTATCTTGTAACATGTATTGTGCATGAGTTTTGCTGATCTGTCCTGTACTGCATTGCTTTTGACTGTGTGTCATTTCTGTCCTTCACAGGGTACTTTCAGATTCGTTTGGTCAACTGTGTCCACCGACGACGTGATTGCACATCCAGGCTGGTAGCTGTTGTGTCCCTACAGGTGATGTGCGCCACACCCATGGACTTCCTTCCGTCTACAGTTGTTGACTGTGTGCCCGCTACCAGGTGGGGTTACCTTGCATCTGTAGTGGTTACGGCATGTTGCTACTGTGTAATAAACCTGTGCTTCACTTTGTGATGTGCGTTGTCTGTGGTCACACATTTGACTGCCATTTGCTTACTGCACCTGTGGGCTACTTGACTACAACTGGGAATGGGTGTGGTGTCTGTGCATTGCACCGTCTTCCCTGGCAACATCAGTGTAGGCAATGAGTCAGATGGCCTAGGTGTGTATGTGTTGTGTAGCCCTGGTGGTGTGTCTCCCTCATATGTGTCACGTTGCCTGTACTCACATGCCTGTGTTGTCCTTGCTGTTGCAGTTCGCATACACAGTGTAATTTTGCAGTTCATCATCCCCATAACAGCACCCACGTTGGAATCACGACAGAGGCAAGTATGGTGTATTAGTGTGTTTATTGTGATACATCTGTGTTAATAGTGCATAGGATGGATTGTGCTGTACATGAATCTTGCAATCCCAAGTTCCTAGGTGAATTGAAAGTCCAGGTAGACAGGATCCCCAGTATCGGGGCCACAGTTGTCTGACACATTGTTCCAACTTGTACTCCCCATGCAATGTGTGGGAGTAGTGTTGCCATCAACAGGGTGAACAGTCTGTGCACAAAGGCGAAAATCCAGAACAGGTTCAGGCTTCCTGGGAGTTGCGCTTGGCCATCAGCCTCTCACTTTCCCCTCCTCGGACGACCCCTCTTCTTGGGGGGGGCCCTCAAGTGCAGGCTGCTGCGGTGCAGGGGACTCTCCGCCAGAGTCCTCCTCCCTCCCTGTGGCAGTTGCAGTTTGTACGGTACCAGATGTTGTTGGCACACAGGGAGGTGTGGACTGGTTGCTGTTCATCTGGCGGAGGCATTGTAAAATGTCCCTGTGCACCGCCGTCATCTCATGTAGTACATCCCACTTGGACTCCACGCGGGACATGTGGGAGTCCACACGTGACATGTGTGACTCCACGTGGGACATGTGGGAGTCCAAGCGGGCATGATGGGCAGCCTGCTGCTGTTTGATGTCTCTGAGGAGCCCCACTACCTGGCTGAGCTCTCCGGTGCTGGACTGGTACACATCAGCTATGCGTACCAGTTGTGGGTCTTCATGCACACCAGCAACGTCTGCAAGCAGCGACCTCTGTCTCCCACCCCTCCCACCACCCCTGCTGACATGTGCAGTGTGTGCAGTTGCACGCACAGATAACCCTGGTCCACCTTGGGGGGGGTGGTGGTGGTGGTGTCCATGGCCCCAGGTTGGTCCAGGGTCACTGCGCTGGTGTTGTTCCTTATTCTGTCCATGTCGGCAGGGATGGTATTCGTGGTGACAGTCGTTGGAGGGGTGGGTGCAGGGGTGCAGCTGGTGGACCTGCTGGTGCTGCAGCTGGTGGTCCTGCTGGTGCAGCAAGTTGACTTGCACCGGATGTGCCAGGTTGTTCATCGTCCGAGGAGGACAGAGGCTGTACGACGCCAGTGAGCTCGGCATCCTCTTGAGCCTGGGACTGGGACTCCTCAGCGTCTGCTGCTGTGTCCCTATCATCACCTGTTTTTGGGAGACACAAACAATGTATTTCATGTTTCTGCAGGCATCAGTGGTTGACACACCTGACAGTTGTGACTGTGCCTCGGGGTGCGGGCCTGTACATTGTATTGTCCTAAGTCGTCACAGTCAGGGGTTGATATTGGTGTGGCACATTGTCCTGCATTATTTGGGCATTTCTATGTATTCTCTGGGGTGTGAACAAGTTCTGCATTGATTGTGTTTGGTTGACAGCCAGACCTCCTTCCCACCCACCCACCCACCCAGTCAGTTATCCCACCATGGAACGTGCTTGCATTGCAGGGAGTGGAAGTTGTCTCTCAGGATGTCAGTCAGTGGTGTCCTGCTGTTTGTTGGTGCACAGTTGGCAGCAGGGCCTTGTGCTCCCCACAGCAGTAGCCAGTGTCAGCCATCTTGTGAGTCCTTCTCCACTCCCTGTGATGTGAGCATGGTTCAGGGTGGTGTTGATGGGACAGTTGTGGGGGTGAGCAATGTCTGTGACTACGACTCCCATCATGCTATTGCCTCCACCCCCTTCCCAGCATGCCCATGCTTCCTTCCTTCCTTTGACTCTGCTTCCCTGTGGGGTGGGCTGGCTGTGCTGACAGGATGGCTGGGAGTGTTGTCCTGGCAGTTGTTTGGCTAAGAGTCCCAAGAGTGTCCCTGTGCTTCACACAACATAACCCAGGGTGGTGGTGCTTTGTGGGATCTTGTGTTAGGATGGAGGGCATTGCATTCTACCAGGTGGGTACTGTGGAGTTTGTGTTGGGGGGGGTGAGGGGAGGTGCTGGTGACTATAGTCAGTGCTGCAAGTCCCCCTTCCCACCCAGCCAGCCAGCCAGATATCCCACCATGGAACGTGCTTGCATTGCAGGGAGTGGAAGTTGTCTCTCAGGATGTCAGTCAGTGGTGTCCTGCTGTTTGTTGGTGCACAGTTGCCAGCAGGGCCTTGTGCTCCCCACAGCAGTAGCCAGTGTCAGCCATCTTGTGAGTCCTTCTCCACTCCCTGTGATGTGAGCATGGTTCAGGGTGGTGTTGATGGGACAGTTGTGGGGGTGAGCTATGTCTGTGACTACGACTCCCATCATGCTATTGCCTCCACCCCCTTCCCAGCATGCCCATGCTTCCTTCCTTTTGACTCTGCTTCCCTGTGGGGTGGGCTGGCTGTGCTGACAGGATGGCTGGGAGTGTTGTCCTGGCAGTTGTTTGGCTAAGAGTCCCAAGAGTGTCCCTGTGCTTCACACAACATAACCCAGGGTGGTGGTGCTTTGTGGGATCTTGTGTTAGGATGGAGGGCATTGCATTCTACCAGGTGGGTACTGTGGAGTTTGTGTTGGGGGGGGTGAGGGGAGGTGCTGGTGACTATAGTCAGTGCTGCAAGTCCCCCTTCCCACCCAGCCAGCCAGCCAGATATCCCACCATGGAACGTGCTTGCATTGCAGGGAGTGGAAGTTGTCTCTCAGGATGTCAGTCAGTGGTGTCCTGCTGTTTGTTGGTGCACAGTTGCCAGCAGGGCCTTGTGCTCCCCACAGCAGTAGCCAGTGTCAGCCATCTTGTGAGTCCTTCTCCACTCCCTGTGATGTGAGCATGGTTCAGGGTGGTGTTGATGGGACAGTTGTGGGGGGGCAATATGTGTGACTGCGACTCCCATGATGCTATTGGCTACACTGACTTGGCCAGCATACACAGAATTCCTTCCTTTGAGTGGTCTTCACTGTGTGTTGGTGTTGTTGTGGTGGCTACATGTGTGGATGTGTTTGTTAGTTCTATTTGTGCCACTGCCTAGCTGTAGTTGTGGTTGTGTTTGTACATGTGTTGGCACGGTTGGATGTGACTTTTTTGATGGCATGTGTTGTGTTTCTCTGACTGACATACACATTTTGGGATGATTCTGTTCTGGTTGCTGTGTGATTGCTATGAGTGCATGGTTTGACTCTCCCTTGACAGTGATGTGTGTGTGTTTTGTGGCAGTATATTGTGTACATTTGTTGTGTACTCACCAGGCTCTGGGATGTCCTCTAGTCCATATATGCTCACTGGCGGTAGGATGGCCCGCACCTTCTCCTCCCAGGGCCTGAGGTATATTGGCTTGGCAGGAGGGCCACTGCCGGTGTGTTGGCTGTTGATGTAGTCTTGCTTCAGCAGTTTCCGTACCCTCCTGCGCACGTCATACCACCTGTTCTGGATGTCGGTCTTTGTGCGCCGACATGGTGATTGGGCGTTCACCCTGTTGATGATCCTCTCCCACATCTTGGTTTTCTGCGACATGGGGGTCTGTTGGACCAATGTGCCAAACAGCTGTGGCTCTACCCTGAGGATCTCGTCTACCAGGACTTCCAATTCACAATCTAGGAACTTGTGATTCTTCTTGGGGGGCATGGTGATGGGTGGTGATGGTGAGTGATGTGTGTGTTTGTGTGCAGGTGAGGGTGTGTGAGTGTGTGTTTTGCTGGGTGTATGTGAGGTAGGTATTTGTTGGTGTGCTGATGGTGTGTGGCTTGTGTGAGGGATGAGCTGTGGGTGTGTGGTTGCTTTCTCTTGGGTGCTGGCAGTGGAATGGCATTTGCAAAGGCTCATGGTTGTGATTTGTGTCCTTTATATAGGTGGAGTTGTGGGTGTGTCTTTGTTCTCTGTCCCCACCCCCCCAGTATTTATTGGCTTGGTAATTGCTTGTTTGGCCTTTTTTTGGTTGATTTTTCCTTTGTGCTGTTTGTGTATGTTGGAAACGTTCTTGTGACCGAGTCGGACCCTGCATTGGTCTCGTACGGTGTTTTCCGTTTCGTTCACGCTGTGTTTGTGCAGTTTTGTATGCTGCGTACGCGTCGGTCGCGGTGTATTGTGTTGCTTCGGCTCGGTTTTGTATGCGTGTCGGTCGTACGGCTTGTCCTCCGTCCGACTCGGTCGTGTTTTTCGCGCCTTGCATCGTACTTTGCGGTTTGGAGTTGGCGGGTACGATTCGGTCGGATTTGTTCCGGGTGCGTGTCGGTCGGTTGGATTAGCGTGTTTTTCCGGCCGGATTGCTATTTTCCGAGCGGCTCGGTCGGTCGGCTTGGTTTCCTAACGTGTCGGTCGGATTTATCGCGGCTTGCATCGTACTTGGCGTGTCGGGCGCCACTGGTACGTGTCGGTCGGTAATTTTTCCGGCTCCGAGTCGGTCGGTGCTTTTTCCGGCCCGAATCGGAATCGACCCCTTGGTGTTAAAAATGAGTCTGGAGCATTCATCTCCTCCATATTGCCTGTTTCTGCTTGGTTCTGCCCTCTGCATCATGCCCTGGAAGAACACCTTCCACTGTCCCCCGAAACACTCCGCGACATTCACCTTTGACATTGACGAGAACCCGCTCAGCTCTCGTGACCCTACCTCAGTGCACCGCAAGTCACCGTCCCGTGGCGGTGTGCCTGTGCCGGCCGCAGTGCATCCGGGGCCACTAACTCTGTGCAGCTCATGTCATGGACCCTGTCTGATTGAATATTGGATGGCCTCTGAGTCGATGGCCTGGGGGTCATCAACACCATGTGTCTGTGGCCCTGCGCTGACCACTGCCTCCGGCCTCAACTGCTGTCCACCAGGGCTCACACATCAAATCGAGTCTTGACCTGCCCGGACGACGCATCACCGCTGGCTGCACACGCCACCACTGCCAGGACCACCTCCAACCAACAACTGCCAGAGTCGAAAGAGTCTTACAGCCAGGCTATCAGAGTTGCTCACACCTGTCTTGGATGCCATCATCAGCTTGATACCCTGCTCAGCTCTTCAGGTGCCACTAACTCAGTGCACCACAACTCATGGACCATTTCTGATTGAGTTTTCTGCTGTGGACAGCTCACGCAACAATGTCACCTCAGGCAGTGGGGAAGACCTGGGACGTTGATGAGGAAGATGAGGCAGGTGTAACACACCCCACTGCAGCTGCAGCAGGATATCCCGAAGGGACACAATCCTAGACAATTTCTTCACATGTGCCCGATCAGCTCTGGTGCCCCTACCTCAGCGCACTGCAACTCACGGACCCTTCTGATTGAATATTGGGTGACCTCTATACTTGCTCCGGCTACCACCATGATGCTTCGCAGTTGTTTGTGTCATGTTGGTGTTTTCTGCTTCCACTTTAATAGTGATCACTGTTCAAGTTGTTGCCAGCACCAACCACTCCCTGAGGGCTGGCTTATACCCACCCCACACCCATCCAGCACAGGCGTCACTGGACATGTGACCATGGTAATAAAAGGTGGCCAGGCGCACGTGCCCATAGCCAGTTCAACTATCTAACTAAGTGTGTCCGTGTGGTCATTATGTATGCATGATGGGCCAGGGCCCTACCACATTACATTGTGCTGTGGACAGCGGACGCAACGATGTCACCTCAGGCAGTGGGTAAGACCTTGGACATGTAGCTTTGTCATCCCCCCTTTATACGTAAGAGGAGTGGACTGGGCCGGCGTACGCAAGTACAGCGTAGGGGTGTGAATGATTATCCCGGGGCTCTGAACGTGGTTCAGTACTGGAAATGTGCAAATGCGTGTGTCTCTGTCGCAGTGTGGGTGTCCGTTGGGGAGTGTAAGTGGTCCCTGATGGGAATTAGAAACCCACGTATGTAATCTAGTTCGGCTGCCATGAGGTCGAAACCCACCCGCACCTGTTCAGCCACCTCCTTCTGGCAGTCTAACATCTGGCCTTGGAATGCGATGTGTTTTTCGGTGCTGTGCTGGGAGCCAGCCGTGGTGGTGGGTGCTTCCTGCTGTGTGGTCTGTGCAGGGGGTGGGGTCTCCTCGATGCAGCTGGGCTGCCCTGCTCCTGGGGGTGGGTTGCCTAAGATGTCCATGAGCTATTGTAGGGCGTTGGTGTCGAAGGTGTGGAGGTCCTCTTCATCATCACTGATGTGTTGTCTGGTCTGCTCTGCAGGAGGTGTTGATTGTCCCTCTGCAATGTGAAGGGGAGATGCATTTTAACATTGTGTTGACATGTATGTTGATTCATTGTTCTAGTTTACATACAGACTGCATGACAATGTACATTGGGACTGTTTGGGAGGAGCTGACTATTTGATGCGGGACAGTGGACATTTGAACTACATCACGGATGTGAGGTTGTACATGTACATTTTCATCTCACAGTTTCCTGCTATGCCAGATGTGATTGGCCAGTTTCTATGCACAAGCGGAACCAGTTGTCTCCTCTGTTCTGTAGTGAAAGTGTTGCACTTTGTACCACATTGTCGTCAATGTTGATGTGCTGTTATTGATATGTGTGCATGCTGCATTGTGGGAGAGTCGCCCCTGCAGCTGTGATTTTGCTGCCCCTTATCCCTTTGAGGCGGTGTGCCTTTGACTTCTGTGCTTCTAAAGTGCTGAGATGTTGCAGACTTGGCTAATTTTGGCTCTTGTTTGTATTTTGGACTCTTGTGCATGGTTTATCCGCAGATGTGTTGTTGAGGTCAGGGGTTGTTTGTGCACGTGGATGTGTCAGAGTGTGACCTGCTCCTTTCCGGATGTGTTCCACACTCAGCCACCCCAGTGTTGGGGCATGCACCATGTCATGATAATTGGACTGCAGCCATGATATCCATCATGCGGTGTCACTTGCATTGTCATGGTGGCTCACAGACACGCAGCTTTGCTGGTTTTGACACGTGTTCATGGGTTGGTTGTGAGATTGGTGCTGTGTGGGGAGGGACCCCTTTCTGCCCATAGTGGACGGGAACCTACTTGCTGTTTGTATGTGTGCTGCAGTGTGCCAAGGGGATCAGGGACATTATCCAGAGTCATTGTGGGTGTGCAGTGTGCTCTACTTAATTGTGCATGTGTGCCATTGTGCCCATCTCCCCCCGTCCCCCCAGTCCCTGTTCGGTACTCACCCTGGTGCTGTTGTGTCAGGTCATGTCGAGCAGTGTCCGGACCCCCAACTCCTGCCACCGTCTCCCCACTGATGACTGTGGCGACCATTTCCTCCATCTCATCCAGCTCCTGGTGTTCCGCTGGACTGCCACCTCCAGTCTGCATTGCTGCCTGATGGTTGTCAGCGAGTTTCTTCTTGGTTTTGCACTTCGCATCATTCCAGCGCCTCTTGAGCTCTCCAATTATCCTCCTCCTCACTCCGACTGCATTCACCTTGTCCAGGATGGACTGCCATATTGCATTTTTATTTGCCAATGACACGTTGGAGGTGACGAACAGTTGTTGGTCTTGTTCTATCACCTCCGTGATGATGATCCTGTTTTCCTGTGGACTGAACCTCGTCTTCCTCGTCTTCTTCTCCTTGCCCTTCCGTGACCCCGAGGTCCCAGGCCGGTCCTCCTGGGGGCTTGTGGGGTTCTGGTCATCCTGTGTACTTGCTCCGGCTTCCTCCATGGTGCTACGCAGTTTGAATTATTTTGTTTGTGTTTTTCTGTGCTTTTATAGTGCATTTTCCCGCATGACGCGTGGGAATTGCAGGCCTGTCGCTGGTTATCGCTGATTTTTTTATCGAGGTTGGCCACATCGCAACTTTTTTCGCATTCGTGTTTCGCGTTTTTTTGCCGTCACAGTAATTTTATTGCAGTCATTTGACGCGTTAGCATGAGACTATCGCATGGTACCTCCGTGTTGAGAATACAACGTTGACACAGCGTTATTTTCCCGCGATAGACTGCGATGTGCAAAGTTGCGTTAAGCTAATTTTGCAATAATTATCACACGTTCTTGAGAATATCCCCCTTAGAGTTTAATCTACATTTCTCATGAAAACCATTACTTGAGTCACTGAGTATGTTTCCCCGAGTCTTGTGTGAAAACGACTGGTAAGAATTTAATAAAAAATATGGATTTTAACGTTTCTTCATGCAAAAAATACAATTATCCTGCGCAAAACAAAATAATTTGAGGAACACATTTTTAATTTTAGGATGAGTAGCTGTAGGAGCTCAGGATTTTGCTTCCTCCTACTCTTTCCTTATGTCAGATGGGCGGGGGAGAGACAGCAGTAAACAAATTATGTGCTACTTTCCAGCGTTTATTAGTTTAGCTTTCACTCCTCAAACATTCTCACTAGCATGTAGCTGTGTGAAAATCTATCACTTATAGATTTCATAAAATATTTTAGAATTACATATTTATTTTAAATAAAAACGTGGTTTGTTGTTTTCTCATTTGCTCTATTTCCTGAGAAAACAAGGCAGTGAGAAATGTGAAGCATATATGAACGCACAGTAGAATTTGCTTTCGAATTCCAAGTTTGTGACTACGATAATCCTTGTGAATTAAAGTTTAGGATCTTTGAAGGCTGGTCTTCCTTCTCTTAATTGAATCTAATTACGGGTGCCAAGGCTTTTGATGAAGAAATAAAGTGTACCTTTAACATTATATATCTTGTGAAAAATAAGCTGAATAGAAACCCATTGTCTTAATGATGCTAATGCAGTTTAGCCTTACACTAAAGCAATGCCATTGCAATAGGCCAGATTGGGTACAATCAGCGGTTATTAGAACCCTGACCGTGCCAAAGGTGCATAATTGCAGGCTCGAATTATATGTGACAATATATTAATTCTCTTCAATTTCTATTCCTGAAGAGGTATGTTTTATAGTTTTTGAAGCTTTAAATTGCTCTTATGTTTTGAGTTAATGTCAGTGAAATTAAACCAATTTCATCTCCCACAAAACAGTGCATAGTGTCACAGCCCAAGTAATTTATTCTAATATAGGGAAGTTGTGTACAAAGATATAAGTTCACTGAAAGAAACAAAAGTTAAAGTGAGGTTATAGTGAAGAGTTGAAATAAGATAAAAACTGACCTTTAAAAACAAAAAAACACTTAAATAAAACACTTATAGTTTACTGAGCTAATTATAACTTGTACCCTTATCATGCACTGCTTATGACTTCGCATTTTACATCACTCGTGGCATGTTGTGAGAAAGAGAACTTGAGTGGGGTGAGTGAAAGTCCACCACCAGCAATAAAGTCACAAACAAGTTAAGTACATTTAGAGGTATCAGTAATTTATACCTAAGCTCAACCACTACCAACTATGGCACAGAGCAGACAGGCTTAACTTATAGAAAATGTGTAAAGCATTTAAAAATATCAATACATTTAAAAATATAATGCCGCAACACAATAAAAAGCCCACCTCAATTTATACACATAGGGGCATATTCTCAAGGACACATCGCCGAGTTATCGGCACTTTACCGCAGCCAAATCCGCGATAAAACTATCGCCCCATTCCCAAGCTGGTGCTAACAGCCCATAACACCAGTTTACCTGCGAAAGCAGACGCAGAAAACATCGCCACAGATGAACCCGGCAACTAACGCTAATGAGATGCAGAGTAGGCGTTCCCATGCAAAAAGCCGCAACAACACCACTCCACAACATTCTCAACGACCAGCCCGATCTGCGATAAGACAACAAAACATGCGATAAGGCCTGTTAGATCTGGGGGTCTCTAGTTGGCAGAGGTAAGTACTTTTGACCAAATAGGGACCCTTGCGTGTAGTCAGGGTAAGGGGGATACACACTGTTGATAACCCCTGCTCACCCCCTTGGTAGCTTGGCACGAGCAGACAGGCTTATCCCCAAGGCAATGTGTAAAGTATTTGCACCAACACCCACAGTAACACAGTGAGACACCACAAATGGACACCACACAGGTATTTATAAAAATATCAATATCTTTATCTGATTAGGCAAGACCAATAACGACAGAAATCCAACATACAAAAATAATCTCTCTCTTGCAATGGGTCTCTGTAAAAAGGTTCACTTTAGCAATGTTCTCTTTGTTAAAACATACTGGTAAGCATAAAAACACTTGTAGGCTCAGTATGGCTGTGAGCCCTTGTTGCTAGCGTGGGGAAATTACTTGAAAAATGCCAATAAGGTGCCCCTCATCGATGACTGCCCCGCTGTACTCCTAGCACGGAATGTGCTACTCGGGCTTGCTCAATTTCCCTTCAGAAAATCACCCTTAGCAAATGCGCAGGCACGCGCCAGTCACAAAAAGGACGCTGTCCTTATATACTGCCCCCGCTGCACTTTATATCGAAAGGACGCTGTCCTTTAATTGCCCCCGCTGTAGCATGGGATGAGTTACACTTGAAATCACCGAAAGGAAGCTGTCCTTAAATCTTGCAGGGCGCTATGCCCTTTTGACTTGGGGCGGAGAGAAACACCTTGCCGTTAGCTTGTAAACTGTCTCCTTCGCGAAGGAGGGCTCACTCTGGCCTTCTCACCCCAAGCTGCCAGCTCCTTGCAGGCCTACAACCCGCCCCAGGCTGAAACTCACGCTGCACTTGGAGCAGCAGCCCGAGCGTTACCTGGGGGGGTGTTTCCTCTCCTGCGTTGTCGGCGGCTGGCTGGCGATTCTTCGGTCAGCTGCGGGGCTTCGTCACGCTCGGGGATTCCAGCGCGGCTCCTTGCAGGCAAGCCTCCCTGTTGCTAGGCGACGCTCCGGAGTTGCTCTTCTCTCAGCGCGGTGAAATCGACACATAGGCTCCAGGCAGAACACAAAGCGCGCTCACTCTCCCGGGCCGGCGGTGGTGAAATTGACATGCAGGACAGGCTGGCTCACGGGCCAGCGGCGGTACAAATTGCCACGAGGCACTTGGGGCTCACAGGCCGGCAGCGGTGAAGTTGGCGCAATACTCCCCGGCCTCTTCACGGCCACGAGCAGGGGAGAGCAGGCAGATGGCGTCAACTAACCACACGCTTCTTGCAGTAACCACGCTGGGGTTAAGACACACCCCCACAGCGAGGTACAGTTGTTCTTCTGTAAACTTTTGTGTCCCTGAGTTTGCAACAGGAGGCCAGCTCTACTCAGGCCCTTGGAGACAGGTGGACTTCAGAGGGGGGCAAAGCACACAGCACAGCTCCTCTTCAAGCAAGGGGGACACAGCACACAGCAGACAGTCCCTTGGTCCTCTTCCTCAGCAATCACAGCAACTGCAGGTCAGCTCCCAGACACTCAGCAATGGCAGCACTTTTCCTCAGTCTTCCTGGCTGTTCTTCTTTGGCAGGGATTCCTTCTTGATCACAAAGTTTTTCCTAATCTAATTTTACAGGGGTCTCAGCTCTACTTTTATACCCCAAAAGACTTTGTTCTTCCTGTGTGAGGGGTCCTAGACCCAGTCCAAGCCAGTTCAGGGTGCATTCTGCCAGGGCACCTCTCTTTCCTTTATGAGTGTGGGCCAGGGTCATCAGACACACCGCAGGAGGTGGAGCCAGCATTGTGGAAGGCAGGCACAGCCCTATTCAGACCCAGGTGCTACTCCTCCCACCACTCTACATGCAGAGAGGTCTATTCAGCCTAGTGCTGACTCACCCAGCCTCCTGCAGCCACCCCCAGCCCCTGTCACTCCCAAACCAGACAGACGATTCACAAACAGGCAGAGGCACACAGAAAGGTTGAACAAGAAAATAGCCACTTTATAAAAGTGCTATTTCCAAACTTAGAATTTAAAAACCATCTTCACTAAAAGATGTGTTATTAAATTCTGAGTTCAAGGGTACCAGATTCCAACTTTCTATCTTGCTGCTATGGGAAGATATGCAGGTGACCATGTTACACAGCTTTCCCATGTTATCCTATGGGTAAGATAGCCTTTCAATAGTGAAAAACGAAATTGGCAGTATTTCACTATCAGGACATGTTACCCACACTAGTACATGTCCTACCTTTCACATACACTGCACCCTGCCCAGGGGGGTACCTTGATCCTACCATAGGGGTGTCCAATGTGTAAGAAAAGGGAAGGGTTAGGCCTGGCAAGTGTGTACACTGGCCAGGACAACATGGCAGTTCACAAACTGCGCACAGGCACTGCAGTGGCAGGCCTGAGACACCATCTTAGGGCTACTCCTGTGGGTGGCACAATCAGTGCTGCAGGCCCACGAGTAGCATTTGAATCACCAGCCCTGGCACACTCAGTGCACTTTAATAGGGACTTACTGGTAAAGCAAATATACCAATCATGGATAGCCAATCACAATAACAATTTAACCAGGGAGCACTTGCACTTTGGCACTGATCAGCAGTGGCAAAGTGCCCAAAGCCTCTAAACCAGCAAAAGCGAATTCCAGCACAGTGTCTAAAATACAGGAGGTAGAGGCAAAAAGTCAGGGGAAACCACGCCAAGGATGCCAGGTCTAACACGTGTCCCCTCCAGCTGAAAAGTGAGGAGAACTACCCATCCCCTGGGGAGTTCTCATCACTAAGACGGAAGAACCTGGACAGACCATCAGCATTGGCGTGTTCTGTACCAGGGCAGTGTTCCACCTTAAAGTCCATTCCCTGTAGGGAGATGGACCACCTCAACAGTTTTGGGTTCTCACCCCTCATCTGCATTAACCATCTGAGGGGCCTGTGGTCTGTCTGAACCCGGAAGTGAGTCCCAAACAAGTAGGGCCTTAGCTTCTTCAGTGCCCAGACCAGAGCAAAAGCTTCCCTTTCAATTGCACTCCACCTCTGTTCCCTGGGAAGTAACCTCCTGCTAAGGAAAGCTACAGGTTGGTCCAAGCCCTCGTCGTTCAGTTGTGAGAGTACTGCTCCCACTCCATGCTCTGAAGCATCTGTCTGCACCACAAACTCTTTGGAGAAATGAGGCGCCTTGAGCATGGGTGCTGTGCACATGGCAGCTTTCAGGGCATCAAACGCGGTCTGGCAGGCATCGGTCCAGATCACCTTCCTGGGCTGCTTCCTTGAAGTCAGCTCTGTCAAGGGGGCAACAATGGTGCCATACCCCTTGACAAATCGGCGATAATACCCGGTGAGTCCTAAAAAGGCTGTCACCTCTGCCTGGGTCTTGGGGGGCTCCCAAGCCAGAATGGTATCAATCTTCGCTTGGAGGGGCGCCACCTGGCCGCTCCCTACCTGGTGTCCCAAGTACACCACAGATCCCTGCCCTATCTGGCACTTACTGGCCTTGATAGTGAGGCCTGCCCTTGGCAGAGGTGTTGCAAATGTTCTTCCCAACTGGAGCTGAACACAGCAATGTCATCCAGGTATGCAGCGCTGAATTCCTCCAGCCTGGACAGTACCCGGTTGACCAGTCTCTGGAAGGTGGCAGGGGCGTTCTTCAATCCAAAGGGCATGACACGGAACTGGAAGTGCCCCTCTGGCGTTGAAAACGCTGACCTCTCCTTGGCCCCCTCAGTTAAGGCAATCTGCCAGTACCCAGAAGTTAAATCAAACGTACTGAGGTACTGGGCAGTGCCTAACCGATCCACAAGCTCATCAGCTCTGGGGATGGGGTGTGCATCAGTTTTGGTGACCGCATTGAGCCCACGATAGTCCACACAAAACCTGAGTTCTGGAGTGGCACCGGGTGCAGCACCTTTTGGTACTAAGACCACTGGGCTAGCCCACGGGCTGCTTGAGGGCTCAATCACCCCTAGCGCCAACATCTAGGAAGCTTCTTCCTTAATGCTGGGCCTGACCTTGTCAGCTACCCTGTAAAATTTCTGCTTCACAGGTAGGCTGTCCCCAGTGACTCCTGGTGTCAGGGAGAACAGGGAGGCGAACTGACCCAACACATGGCGACAGTCCCTCTGCTGTTCTGGGGTCAGTGTGGGAGAGAGGTTTACCCCATCCACTGACCCATCTTGCTCTTCTGCTGACAGGAGATCAGGAAGAGGGTCACTTTCCTCCTCCATCCCATCATCTGTGGCAAGGAGCATTGTCACATCAGACCTCTCAAAGTGTGGCTTGAGGCGGTTCACGTGTAGGACCCTCAAAGAGTTCCTGGGAGACTGCAAGTCAACCAGATAGGTTACATCGCTCTTGCGCTCCACCACCTCATATGGCCCAGTCCACTTGGCACAAGGCTCCACTGGCACCATCACCCACACCTTTTGCCCAGGTTGAAATTTGACCAGAGTGGCATTCTGGTCATACCATCTTTTCATTTCTTCCTGGCTAGCTTCCAGGTTCGCCTGAGCGAGTTTCCTGAAGCGCTGAGTCTGGTTGCGGAAGGCCAGCACATAGCTGAACACATCCTGGGGGATCTTACCAGGGGATTTCTCCCAACCCTCCTTCACCAAACTGAGAGGTCCTCTAACAGGGTGGCCATACAGGAGTTCAAAGGGACTGAACCCTAAGGACTTCTGAGGCACCTCCCTGTAGGCAAACAACAGGCATGGTAAGAAGACGTCCCACTTCCGTCTCATGGGCTCCGCAAGGCCCATTATCATGCCTTTCAGGGTTCAGTTGAATCTCTTAACCAACCCATTCCCTTGAGGATGGTAAGGAGTGGTAAACTTG
This sequence comes from Calotriton arnoldi, assembly GCA_963921515.1. Taxonomy (NCBI): domain Eukaryota; kingdom Metazoa; phylum Chordata; class Amphibia; order Caudata; family Salamandridae; genus Calotriton; species Calotriton arnoldi. Next base: position 2,720 of record CAWUFW010028521.1, on the reverse strand, counting down.
TAAGTTACCACACACTCCTCCCACAAAGACTTCATGTACTTCGAGATGAAGTTGGTACCCCGGTCGGAGAGCACCTCTCTGGGGAACCCCACACGGGAAGAGATCCCCATCAATGCACGGCCCACCACGGGGGCAGTGATTGTCCGGAGAGGGACAGCTTCCGGGTACCGGGTGGCATGGTCCACCAAGACCAAGATAAACTTGTTGCCTAAGGCTGTCTTGGGTTCCAGAGGCCCCACAATGTCGATGCCCACCCGCTCGAAAGGAGTGCTCACACGGGAAAGGGTTGGAGGGGAGCCTTACACTTCCCTCCACTCTTGCAACTTGCCTGGCAAGTCTGGCAAGTCCTACAATGTGTACCAACATGCGTCTTCATCTGGGGCCAGTAAAAGTGGGTGACAAGCCTTTGGTAGGTCTTGTCATGCCCCAGATGACCTGCGAGAGGCACGTCATGAGCCAGACCCAGTAGGAAGGTCCTGAAGCTCTCGGGTACCACCAGCACATGGGCTGCACCGGGCTCAGCAACCTTAGGCTCACTATAGAGTAACCCATCCTCCTAGTAAATGAGATGATTCTTGGACTCGCCACCTGCTGCCTGGTCTGCGGCCTGTTTCTGCATACCAATGAGAGAAGGGCATTCTCTCTGCGCCTTGAAGAACTCCTCCCTGGAGGGACCTCCTTCTTGCTGCCGATGGGTCAGCTCAGGCAGGTCTCCCAGTTCGGCTACCTGTTCCCCTGTAGGTTCCAGGGCATCCCCCTCAGGTTCTGCCTTCTCCTGGACCGTGGGAATTGTGGGGGCTGGCTTCCCACGCCCCCTGCCCTTCCTCTTCCTGGCAGGTACCTGGGCCACTGTTCCAGGCTCCAGGTCCGCTTGGTTACCTCTACTGGCTGCCATTGACCGAGTGCTCACACAAACCCACTCAGGCAGGCCCAACATCTCCAAATGAGCCTGGCGTTCCACCTCCCTCCATGGGGAACTCTACAGATCATTTCCTAGCAGACAGTCTACAGGCATGGATGGACTAACAACGACCTTCAAGGAACCTGAGACCCCCCCACTCAAAGGGAACTTGCGCCACTTTGCAGAGGCGCACAGAGTTGTCTGCTGCAACTACAGGGTGAAGTGCATTGGGAATGACCTGCTCTTCAGACACCCACTGACACCTCATGGAGGTCACGCTGGCTCCTGTGTCTCTCAGAGCCTCCACCCTCCTCCCATTGATGGTCACCCACTGCCTGTACTTTTTAGTGTTCTCAAGCAAGTAGGACTCCTGGACCATCTCTCTATCTCCTAAAGAGACAAGGGTCATCACTGCTTGCTCCTCCTCCCCACTGGAAACTAATTCCTCTCCCAAAGCTACACTGACTAAACCCGGTGACGGAGCACCAGTGGGTGCTTGGGACTTCTTGGGGCACTTAGGGGCAACGTGGTCCTTCTCGTTACAGTTGTAACACCTGGGGGGACCCGGAAAGTTACTACGCCCGCTCTTAGGGGGCTGCGACGTCTTAGGCTGGGGGGGCTGGGACTCCTTTCCCTCTGAACTGTTTTGGGGCCCTTTAGAGAACTCCTTTTGATTACCTTTGTCCCCCCCACTCTTCTGCTGAGGACCCTGCCCACCTTTGGCTGTGGTACCCACAATCCCCTTGTGGACCCTGGTGCTGGTCCAGCGGTCCGCCTCCTTAACAAGCTCACTAGGATTAGTTAACTTACTATCCAAAGATGCTGGCGCAGCTCTGGAACACATAGACTGCTCAAGTGCTCCCAACTAATTAGATGGCACAACCCCTCATAATCAGTAAGTTTGCTGCCCTTCCAGTGCGCGGGTGTACACTCTCACACATTCAACACATTCAACCCAAGTGTCTGAATCATTCTTCTTCGAGTTCCTGAACCTCACTCTATACTGTTCTGGGTGAGCCCATACTTGAGGCATAAAGCCTCCTTCAGGTTGGCATAAGTCAGGGCACCCTCCTTCTCTAAAGGTGTCAAAACGGCAGTCCCGGACGCCTCAAAAGGTTTCCACAAGCCCACCCCCCAGCTCTTTTCAGGCACCTCATGCATCCTCAAAGACACCTCATATGACTCAAACCATGCAAAAATATCCTGTCCCTTCTGGAAATTCTGCACTATATCCTTGGGTATGTATACTTTACCCCCTTGCACTGGCTGTGCCCTGCCACCATTTAAACTGGACTCCAGCTGCTTGGCCTTAATATCCAGCTCCCGCATGCTCTATTTATGAGCCAAAAGCAATTTCTTTTCTTCCAGGGCTAGAGCGTGCTTTCTCTCTTCTGCCCTCTTTTCACTCTCCAAAAGCAATCGCTTTTCCTCCATGGCTGCTTTTTGGTTCTGTAGCTTCAAAACTTCTAGCTCATGTTCCCTGATCCTCTGGTTCTCTTCCTGCTCTTCCCGGGAATGGATGCTCTTGGCACAGGCAAATCCTGTGGCCCAAACCCATTCCCCTGGTCATCCACCTCCTCATTTGCATCATCTCCTCCTGCAGCTCCTTTGGCCTCCTACCATGCTTTTAAGGCCTTTTGTAGCTCATCTTTCTTAGCGCTACTCCTTGTGGGACATCCCAAATCTTTGCAGAATTGTTTAAGCTGGTCTACCTTGTAGGAATACAAATCCTCAATGTGGAACTCCAATTCTGCCTTTTCACTTGCTGCATTCCCCTTCTGAGACATGATGCTTGGATGACTTTAGGACCAGATCAAAA
>CAWUFW010028520.1:0-21545 GCA_963921515.1 Calotriton arnoldi | reverse complement strand
GTACTTCGTTCAGTTACGTATTGCTACACCACCCCAGCAAGACCCCCTATACTGCCCGAACACCACTGCACTCCCTAAACCCTGAAACACCACCCCAGCACGACCCCTACACTGCCCGAACACCACTGCTCTGCCCTAAACCCTGAAACACCAGCCCCAGCACGACCCCCTACACTGCCCGAACACCACTGCACTGCCCTAAACCCTGAAACACCAGCCCCAGCACGACCCCCTACACTGCCCGAACACCACTGCACTGCCCTAAACCCTGAAACACCACCCCAGCACGACCCCCTACACTGCCCGAACACCACTGCACTAAACCCTGAAACACCACCCCCTGCACGACCCCCTACACTGCCGGAACACCACTGCACTGCCCTAAACCCTGAAACACCACCCCAGCACGACCCCCTACACTGCCCTAACAGCACTGCACTGCCATAAACCCTGAAACATCACCCCCAGCACAACCCCCTACACTGCCTGAGCACCATTGCTCTGCCCTAAACCCTGAAACACTAGCCCCAGCACGACCCCCTACAATGCCCGAACACCACTGCACTGCCCTAAACCCTGAAACACCACCCCCAGCACGACCCCCTACACTGCCCGAACACCACTGCACTGCCCTAAACCCTGAAACACCAGCCCCAGCAAGACCCCTTACACTGCCCGAACACCACTGCATTGCCCTAGACTCTGAAACACCAGCCCCAGCAAGATCCCATACACTGCCCGAACACCACTGCACTGCCCTAAACCCTGAAACACCAGCCCCAGCATGATCCCCTACACTGCCCGAACACCACTGCACTGCCCTAAACTCTGAAACACCAGCCCCAGCACGACCCCCTACACTGCCCGAACACCACTGCACTGCCCTAAACCCTGAAACACCACCCCCTGCACCGCCCCCTACACTGCCCGAACACCACTGCACTGCCCTAAACCCTGAAACACCACCCCCAGCACGACTCCCTACACTGCCCGAACACCACTGCACTGCCCTAAACCCTGAAACACCAGCCCCAGCAAGACCCCTTACACTGCCCGAACACCACTGCATTGCCCTAGACTCTGAAACACCAGCCCCAGCAAGACCCCATACACTGCCCGAACACCACTGCACTACCCTAAACCCTGAAACACCAGCCCCAGCATGACCCCCTACACTGCCCGAACACCACTGCACTGCCCTAAACTCTGAAACACCAGCCCCAGCACGACCCCCTACACTGCCCGAACACCACTGCACTGCCCTAAACCCTGAAACACCACCCCCTGCACCACCCCCTACACTGCCCGAACACCACTGCACTGCCCTAAACCCTGGAACACCACCCCCTGCACGACCCCCTACACTGCCCGAACACCACTGCACTGCCCTAAACCCTGAAACACCACCCCCTGCACCACCCCCTACACTGCCCGAACACCACTGCACTGCCCTAAACCCTGAAACACCACCCCCTGCACGCCCCCTACACTGCCCGAACACCACTGCACTGCCCTAAACCCTGAAACACCACCCCCAGCATGACCCCTTTACTGCTCGAACACCACTGCACTGCCCCAAACCCTGAAACACCACCCCCAGCATGACCCCCTACACTGCCCGAACACCACTGCCCTAAACCCTGAAACACCACCCCTGCACGACCCCCTACACTGCCCGAACACCACTGCACTGCCCTAAACCCTGAAACACCACCCCCTGCACGACCCCCTACACTGCCCGAACACCACTGCACTGCCCTAAACCCTGAAACACCACCCCCAGCACGACCCCCTACACTGCCCGAACACCACTGCACTGCCCTAAACCCTAAAACACCACCCCCAGCACGACCCCCTACACTGCCCGAACACCACTGCACTGCCCTAAACCCTAGAACACTACCCCCAGCATGACCCCCTACACTACCCGAACACCACTGCACTACCCTAAACCCTAAAATAGTCCCCCAGCACGACCCCCTACACTACCCGAACACGACTGCACTGCCCTAAACCCTAAAACACTCCCCCAGCACGACCCCCTACACTGCCCAAACACTACTGCACTGCCCTAAACCCTGAAACACCACCCCTCAGCACGAAACCCTACACTGCCCGAACACCACTGCACTGCCCTAAACCCTGAAACACCACCCCAGCACGACCCCTACACTGCCCGAACACCACTGCACTAAACCCTGAAACACCACCCCAGCACGACCCCTACACTGCCGGAACACCACTGCACTGCCCTAAACCCTGAAACACCACCCCCAGCACGACCCCCTACACTGCCCTAACACCACTGCACTGCCATAAACCCTGAAACACCACCCCCAGCACGACCCCCTACACTGCCCGAACACCACTGCACTGCCCTAAACCCTGAAACACCAGCCCCAGGAAGACCCCCTACACTGCCCGAACACCACTGCATTGCCCTAAACCCTGAAACACCAGCCCCAGCATGACCCCCTACACTGCCCGAACACCACTGCACTGCCCTAAACCCTGAAACACCAGCCCCAGCACCACCCCCTACACTGCCCGAACACCACTGCACTGCCCTAAACCCTGAAACACCAGCCCCAGCACCACCCCCTACACTGCCCGAACACCACTGCACTGCCCTAAACCCTGAAACACCAGCCCCAGCACCACCCCTACAATGCCCGAACACCACTGTACTGCCCTAAACCCTGAAACACCACCCCTGCACCGCCCCCTACACTGCCCGAACACCACTGCACTGCCCTAAACCCTGAAACACCACCCCTGCACGACCCCTACACTGCCCGAACACCACTGCACTGCCCTAAACCCTGAAACACCACCCCTGCACCACCCCCTACACTGCCCGAACACCACTGCACTGCCCTAAACCCTGAAACACCACCCCCTGCACCGCCCCTATACTGCCCGAACACCACTGCACTGCCCTAAACCCTGAAACACCACCCCCAGCATGACCCCCTTTACTGCTCGAACACCACTGCACTGCCCCAAACCCTGAAACACCACCCCAGCATGACCCCCTACACTGCCCGAACACCACTGCCCTAAACCCTGAAACACCACCCCTGCACGACCCCCTACACTGCCCGAACACCACTGCACTGCCCTAAACCCTGAAACACCACCCCCAGCACGACCCCCTACTCTGCCCGAACACCACTGCACTGCCCTAAACCCTAAAACACCACCCCCAGCACGACCCCCTACACTGCCTGAACACCACTGCACTGCCCTAAACCCTAGAATACTACCCCCAGCATGACCCCTACACTACCCGAACACCACTGCACTACCCTAAACCCTAAAATACTCCCCCAGCACGACCCCCTACACTACCCGAACACGACTGCACTGCCCTAAACCCTAAAACACTCCCCCAGCACGACCCCCTACACTACCCGAACACCACTGCACTGCCCTAAACCCTAAAACACTCCCCCAGCACGACCCCCTAAACTACCTAAACACCACTGCACTGCCCTAAACCCTAAAACACTACCCCGCATGACCCCCTACACTACCCAAATACCAATGCACTACCCTAATCCCTAAAACACTATCCCCGCACAACCCCCTACACTACCCAAAGACCACTGCACTACCCTAAACTCTAAAACAATACACCCCGCACGACTCCCTACACTACCCAAAGACCACTGCACTACCCTAAACCCTAACACGCGACCTCCTACACTACAGAAACACCACTGCACTACCCTAAAACCTAAAAACTACCCCCAGCAGTACCCCTACGCTACCCAAACACCACTGCACTACCCTAAACCCTAAAACACTACCCCCAGCAGTACCCCCTACACTACCCAAACACCATTGCACTACCCTAAACCCTAAAACACTACCCCCAGCAGTATCCCCTACACTACCCAAACACCACTGCACTACCCTAAACCCTAAAACCCTAAAACACTAACCCCAGCACGACCCCCTACACTACCCAAACACCACTGTACTACCCTAAACCCTAAAATACTCCCCCAGCACGACTCCCTACACTACCCAAACACCACTGCACTACCCTAAACCCTAAATCTACCCCCAGCATGACCCCCTACACTAACACCACTGCACTACCCTAAAACACTACCCCCAGCACGACCCTCTTCACTACCTAAACACAACTGCACAATTTGTTACAGGCGTTGCAACGCAGGCCTGTGGTGCTTACTGGAAGTACCTGGTGGGCTAGTTGGGCCCCAGGGACTCTCAGGATTCAAGGTGACCTAATCCCCCAACTTAAAACGCGCCACGTTTGCACAGTGGTGAAGGGAGGGCGCGGCCTCAGGTGACATGTGCGCAAACACGCCCTGTGGTGCGTTTTAAGTTGGGGAGTTAATTCCCTTTGAATCCTATGGGCCAACTAGCCCACCAGGTACCTTCACTAAGCACAACAGAGTTGCGTTGCAGAGAGGTGAAAAAAGGTGCATGGCCTCGGAACGCCTCTCTGTAACTCAGCTCTGTGGTCCTAACTGTAGGTACCTGGGGGCTAGTTGGGCCCCAGGGACCCTCAGGATTCAAGGGGACTTAATCCCGCAACTTAAAACGCGCCACGGGCGCGTTTGCACACATGTCACCTCAGGCCCCCTCCCTTCACCACTGTGCAAACGCGCACTGGCTCTGGTTAGTCAGAGTCAGTTACCACCAGTACCCGTCTAAAAAGTTGTGGGCACAGGATGATTTTGCAACAAGGCCTCTTTCTGCTCTTCTGTTGGTTCTTTCTGCACATCTTTTGCTTCTTTCTGTGCGTTTTTCTTCTTTCTTCACATGTCCTACCTCTGTTGGCATAGTTAGAAACTAGCATTTAAAAAACCTTTGAAATTCACTTAAAAATCATAGGTTTCAGGCACGTTATAGTTAGAAATTAACATTTAAAAAACCTTTGAAATTCACTGAAAAAACCATAGGTTTCAGGCACGTTATAGTTAGAAATTAGCATTTAAAAAACCTTTGAAATTCACTGAAAAACCATAGGTTTCAGGCACGTTATAGTTAGAAATTAGCATTTAAAAACCTTTGAAATTCACTGAAAAAACATAGGTTTTAGGGACAGTTATAGTTAGTTGGACATTGCACTCGTACAAAACCCGTGAAATTCCCTGTTATAGTTAGTTCAGCTAACTATAACTCGCGCCCGCAATGCACTGCTGATGACGTCACATATTACATCACTCATGACATGGTCAGTGACATCACTGATGACATCACTGATGACATCTCAAATGACATCACTGATGACATCATCCATGTGATAATTTCATGCATCTTCTCAAACCCTAATATAACTTTTGATACACCCACTCTAAATTACAGACTGCCATTCTCAAAACCATAGACACTCCAACACCAAAAACTACATACCCACTCACTGATTCTTAGGTCTACACACACATCCACTCACTCACCTGTACAGTCACTCATACTTACAGTCACTCAGTACAGGACTATCATATGCACTCATATACCTATATAAACACTCACACACCGCCACTCATCCATAGAGGTACTCACACACCTAGTCAGTCATGCAAAAATTAATCACACACCCATTTACTCACCTATACAGTTATACACACACCAGCTCACTTACTCATACAAATACTAGCACATTCTTACGCTCTTATACAATAACTGATACAAGCACACACGCATCCATACAGCCACTCTCACAATAACACACTCTCACTTATAGCCATTTAAATACTCTAACACACATATATACTGCCTTTTACATATGTAGTTACTCGCACATGTACCACTGAGATATACATTCACTCACTAACACACCCATACACACACTCACCCACCCAAGCAGTCCATCACAGATGCACTCTTGAAATCATGCACCCAGTGAATCACCCACTCACACATCTATGTATAGAGTCACACACACCCCACCCACACAAACACTCAGGCAGCCATACAGATACTCAGAGAACCAATCAATAACCCATATAGACACTCATGTAGCTATTCGCAAATCCATGCATCCACTTACACACCAACAAACAGACGGATACAGACATTCACACAGTTTAGTCACTAACCCATGCATTCAGTAAGATACGTTTAATCACTCACTTGTAGAGTCAGTCACTCACGTACTAAATCATCCATTCAGACACTTATACACCCACTCATTCTTCAATACGCCTTTCCCTATATATATTAAACATATTTAAACTTTACAGAAACACACAGTCACTGGATGATGTCATCAGTGATGTCATTTGAGATGTCATCAGTGATGTCATCAGTGATGTCACTGACCATGTCATGAGTGATGTAATATGTGACGTCATCAGCAGTGCATTGTGGGCGCGAGTTATAGTTAGCTGAACTAACTATAACAGGGGAATTTCACGGGTTTTGTACGAGTGCAATGTCCAACTAACTATAACTGTCCCTAAAACCTATGTTTTTTCAGTGAATTTCAAAGGTTTTTTAAATGCTAATTTCTAACTATAACGTGCCTGAAACCTATGGTTTTTTCAGTGAATATATATATATATATATATATATATATATATTACCTACTGGCGATAGTTATAGTTAGGACCTATTTTCCATAGGAAATCTGCGACATTCTATTTGAAATAACTCTTGCGTCGGTTGACGAATCTTCGCGAAATTTTCAAACTTTATGGCCCGCTCCGGTCCGCTCCTACCCTGAAAGTTTCGGGGTGATTTGTCAAGCGGGGGCCGAGAAAAAGGGGGTCCCAAAACGTGTTTTCCCCATTCATTTTCCCATAGGAAACTTTAGCCACGGCTACAGCCTGAACTGCTGAACGGAATTACACCAAATTTGGCAAAGAGGTAGCCGGCTCTTTTGTTAAATGGTGTAAATCCGTTCAGTAGTTGCTGAGAAAATCAAAAGTAAAATCACATATATATCTGGGCGGAGCCTAACCACACATGTCATCGTGAGATCTGATTGGCTGTCAGCACTTCATCCTGGAATTGCTGGCAGCCATCTTGGGACCAATATAAATGATAGTACCCCATTGAAATGCATTGTAGTGAATCAAAGATTCTGAGGGTTACCAAAAGGAGAACTATAAAGGGTGATAACACACTTTAGTTACATTAGAATTCATTTGTTGATGGTACCATACTAATTTCAGGAATTGTGGTGTGTTCTAAGGTGATTTTACCCTGTGAAAAACCTTCTGCTGCGATATCATGAATCATGTTTGAGAGAAAACTATTTTCACATGCTTGTCCCATAGAGTTTTGGAAGGTGCTCCAGAAGCTAAAATGAGAGCATATTTTCTGTAAATTCACATTATCTTTCTCAGTCATGTGAGAATGAAGTCTGACATTCTCAGTAAAACATGTACATCCAACAAGGGCAGAGACTGTCAGTTGATTCCTTTGTGTTCTACTGCAGCTTCCCAGAGTGTTCTAAAGAACAACTAGAGTGCTAACAGCCTTACTTGTGACAAAAGTATGGCACACCTGAAGCTATCTTGATTGGAATAAACTGGTAACACTTAAAACATTTAATTTAAAAAGGAACAAAATGATGGGGTTCATTTTGTCATAGAAATTATGGTTAGTGCTATGGAAAGAAAAATTAGGACATGTTTCAAGTGAGATCTCAAATATCTTCCTGTTATATTTCAACAGGAGCAGCCTGTCAGTTGATGCCTTTGTGTTCTACTGCAGCTTCCCAGAGTGTTCTAAAGAACAACTAGAGTGCTAACAGCCTTACTTATGACAAAAGTATGGCACACCTGAAGCCATCTTGATTGGAATAAACTGGTAACACTTAAAACATTTAATTTAAAAAGAAACAAAATGATGGGGTTCATTTTGTCATAGAAATTATGGGTAGTGCTGTAGAAAGAAAAATTAGGACATGTTTCAAGTGTGATCTCAAATATCTTCCTGTTATATTTCAACAGGAGCAGCCTGCCAGTTGATGCCTTTGTGTTCTACTGCAGCTTCCCAGAGTGTTCTAAAGAACAACTAGAGTGCTAACAGCCTTACTTATGACAAAAGTATGGCACACCTGAAGCCATCTTGATTGGAATAAACCGTTAATACTTAAAACATTTAATTTAAAAAGGAACAAAATGAGGGGTTCTTTTTGAAATAGAAATTATGGTTAGTGCTGCAGAAAGAAAAATGAGGGCATGTTTTAAGTGAGATCTCAAATCCTCTTCTATTTCATTAGAAAATTCTGACATGCAGACTGAAACAATCACTTTCAATACCAGCAGCAGACTTCCAGTTAACTCACTGGTGAGCAGTAGCTTTACTACAGTGATCTAATGAGCAACTAGAGTGCTAACATTCTGAATTTATGGCAAATGTGAGACACATCTGAATGCCTTCTTGATGGAATCAAAGTAAAAACTGAAAGCATTTCCTACTGAGGAGACTGCAGTAAATGAGGAAATTAGGAAACTTCATAACAAAGAAGTCTTCCAAGATGACCACCAGAGAAAAAGAGCCCAAATGTAGCACAAATATTACCCAGATGTAGCCCACATATAGCCCAATGACAAAAGTGTGCAAAACACTTTTTATTTTTAGTTTTTTTGCAGTTTTATGTAGTGCAGACTGGTCAGGTATTGGAGCGTTGCATCTTAAAACATGACCCCTACACTACACAAACACCACTGCACTACCCTAAACCCTAAAACACTACCCCCAGCAAGACCCCCTACACTACACAAACACCACTGCACTACCCTAAAACATGACCCCCTACACTACACAAACACCACTGCACTACCCTAAACCCTAAAACACTACCCCCAGCACGACCCCCTACACTACACAAGCACCACTGCACTACCCTAAACCCTAAAACACTACCCCCAGCACGACCCCCTACACTACACAAAGACCACTGCACTACCCCGAACCCTAAAACACTACCCCAGCACGATCCCCTACACTACCCAAACACCACTGCACTAACCTAAATGCTAAAACAATACCCCCAGCACGACCCCCTACACTACCCAAACACCACTGCACTACCCTAAAACATGACCCCTATACTACACAAACACCACTGCACTACCCTAAACCCTAAAACACTACCCCCAGCACGACCCCCTACACTACACAAGCACCACTGCACTACCCTAAACCCTAAAACACTACCCCAGCATGACCCCCTACACTGCCCGAACACCACTGCACTGCCCTAAACCTTGAAACACCAGCCCCTGCACGACCCCCTACACTGTTCGAACACCACTGTACTGCCCTAAACCCTGAAACACCACCCCCAGCACGACCCCCTACACTGCCCGAACACCACTGCACTGCCCTAAACCCTGAAACACCACCCCTTCACGACCCCTATACTGCCCGAACAACACTGCACAGCCCTAAACCCTGAAACACCACCCCCAGCACGACACCCTACACTGCCCAAACACCACTGCACTGCCCTAAACCCTGAAACACTACCCCCAGCAAGACCCCCTACACTGCCCGAACACCACTGCACTAAACCCTGAAACACCAACCCCAGCTCGAACTCCTACACTGCCCGAACACCACTGCACTGCCCTAAACCCTGAAACACCACCCTCAGCACGACCCCTACACTGCCCGAACACCACTGCTCTGCCCAAAATCCTGAAACACCAGCCCCAGCACGACCCCCTACACTGCCCGAACACCACTGCACTGCCCTAAACCCTGAAACACCAGCCCCAGCACGACCCCCTACACTGCCCGAACACCACTGCACTACCCTAAACCCAGAAACACCACCCCCAGCACGACCCCCTACACTGCCCGAACACCACTGCACTGCCCTAAACCCTGAAACACCAGCCCCAGCATGACCCCCTACACTGCCCGAACACCACTGCACTGCCCTAAACCGTGAAACACCAGCCCCAGCACGACCCCCTACACTGCCCGAACACCACTGCACTGCCCTAAACCCTGAAACACCATCCCCAGCACGACCCCCTACACTGCCCGAACACCACTGCACTGCCCTAAACCCTGAAACACCACCCCATGCACGACCCCCTACACTGCCCGAACACCACTGCACTGCCCTAAACCCTGAAACACCACCCCCAGCACGACACCCTACACTGCCCGAACACCACTGCACTGCCCTAAACCCTGAAACACCACCCCTGCACGACCCCCTACACTGCCCGAACACTACTGCACTGCCCTAAACCCTGAAACACCATCCCCAGCATGACCCCCTACACTGCACTAATACCACTGCACTGCCCTAAACCCTGAAACACTACCCCCAGCAAGACCCCCTACACTGCCCGAACACCGCACTGCCCTAAACCCTGAAACATCACCCCCAGCAAGACCCCCAACACTGCCCGAACACCACTGCACTGCCTAAACCCTGAAACACCACCCCCAGCAAGACCCCTACACTGCCCGAACACCACTGCACTGCCCTAAACCCTGAAACACCAGCCCCAGCACGACCCCCTACATTGCCCGAACACCACTGCACTGCCCTAAACCCTGAAACACCACCCCTGCACAACCCACTACACTGCCCGAACACCACTGCACTGCCCTAAACCCTGAAACACCACCCCCAGCACGACCCCCTACACTGCCCGAACACCACTGCACTGCCCTAAACCCTGAAACACCAGCCCCAGCATGACCCCTACACTGCCCGAACACCACTGCACTGCCCTAAACCGTGAAACACCAGCCCCAGCATGACCCCCTACACTGCCCAAACACCACTGCACTGCCCTAAACCCTGAAACACCATCCCCAGCACAACCCCCTACACTGCCTGAACACCACTGCACTGCCCTAAACCCTGAAACACCAGCCCCATGCACGACCCCCTACACTGCCCGAACACCACTGCACTGCCCTAAACCCTGAAACACCACCCCAGCACGACACCCTACACTGCCCGAACACCACTGCACTGCCCTAAACCCTGAAACACCACCCCCAGCACGACCCCTACACTGCCCGAACACTACTGCACTGCCCTAAACCCTGAAACACCATCCCCAGCATGACCCCTACACTGCCCGAACACCACTGCACTGCCCTAAACCCTGAAACACCACCCCCAGCAAGACCCCCTACACTGCCCGAACACCACTGCACTGCCCTAAACCCTGAAACATCACCCCCAGCAAGACCCCCAACACTGCCCGAACACCACTGCACTGCCTAAACCCTGAAACACCACCCCCAGCAAGACCCCCTACACTGCCCGAACACCACTGCACTGCCCTAAACCCTGAAACACCAGCCCCAGCACGACCCCCTACACTGCCCGAACACCACTGCACTGCCCTAAACCCTGAAACACCACCCCCTGCATGACCCACTACACTGCCCGAACACCACTGCACTGCCCTAAACCCTGAAACACCACCCCCAGCACGACCCCCTACACTGCCCGAACACCACTGCACTGCCCTAAACCCTGAAACACCACCCCTGCACGACCCCCTACACTGCCCGAACACTACTGCACTGCCCTAAACCCTGAAACACCACCCCCAGCATGACCCCCTACACTGCACGAACACCACTGCACTGCCCTAAACCCTGAAACACTACCCCCAGCAAGACCCCTACACTGCCCGAACACCACTGCCCTAAACCCTGAAACACCACCCCCAGCAAGACCCCTACACTGCCCGAATAACACTGCACTGCCCTAAACCCTGAAACACCACCCCCAGCACTACCCCTACACTGCCCAAACACCAATGCTCTGCCCTAAACCCTGAAACACCTGCCCCAGCACGACCCCCTACACTGCCCGAACACCACTGCACTGCCCTAAACCCTGAAACACCACCCCCAGCACGACCCCCTACACTGCCCGAACACCACTGCACTGCCTTAAACCCTGAAACACCAACCCCAGCACGACCGCCTACACTGCCTGAAAACCACTGCACTGCCCTAAACCCTGAAACACCAGCCCCAGCACGACCCCCTACACTGCCCGAACACCACTGCACTGCCCTAAACCCTCAAACACCAGCCCCAGCATGACCCCCTACACTGCCCGAACACCACTGCACTACCCTAAACCCTGAAACACCAGCCCCAGCAAGACCCCCTACACTGCCTGAACACCACTGCAGTGCCCTAAACACTGAAACACCAGCCCCAGCAAGACCCCCTACACTGCCCGAACACCACTGCACTGCCCTAAACCCTGAAACACCACCCCCAGCAAGACCCCCTACACTGCCCGAACACCACTGCACTGCCCTAAACGCTGAAACACCAGCCTCAGCAAGACCCCCTACACTGCGCGAACACAATTGCACTGCCCTAAACCCTGAAACACCACCCCCAGCAAGACCCCTACACTTCCCGAACACCACTGCACTAAACCCTGAAACATCACCCCCAGCAAGACCACCTACACTGCCCGAACACCACTGCACTGCCCTAAACTCTGAAACACCACCCCCAGCACGACACCCTACACTGCCCGAACACAACTGCACTGCCCTAAACCCTGAAACACCACCCCCAGCACGACCCCTACACTGCCCGAACACCACTGCACTGCCCTAAACCCTGAAACACCACCCCCTGCACGACCCCCTACACTGCCCAAACACCACTGCACTGCCCTAAACCCTAAAACACTACCCCCAGCATGACCCCCTACACTGCCCGAACACCACTGCACTGCCCTAAACCCTGACTCACCACCCCCTGCACGACCCCCTACACTGCCCGAACACCACTGCACTGCCCTAAACCCTGAAACACCACCCCCAGCACGACCCCTAAACTGCCTGAACACCACTGCACTGCCATAAACCCTGAAACACCACCCCCAGCACGACCCCCTACACTGCCCGAACACCACTGCACTGCCCTAAACCCTGAAACACCAGCCCCTGCACGACCCCCTACACTGCCCTGAACACCACTGCACTGCCCTAAACCCTGAAACACCACCCCCAGCATGACCCCTAAACTGCCTGAACACCACTGCCCTAAACCCTGAAACACCACCCCCAGCAAGACCCCCTACACTGCCCGAACACTACTGCACTGCCCTAAACCCTGAAACACCACCTCCAGCATAACCCCTACACTGCCTGAACACCATTGCTCTGCCCTAAACCCTGAAACACTGCCCCCAGCAAGACCCCCTACACTGCCCGAACACCACTGCACTACCCTAAACCCTGAAACACCACCCCCAGCACGATCCCCTACACTGCCCGAGCACCACTGCACTGCCCTAAACCCTGAAACACCAGCCCCAGCACGACCCCCTACACTGCCTGAACACTACTGCACTGCCCTAAACAATGAAACACCATCCCCAGCACAACCCCTACACTGCACAAACACCACTGCACTGCCCTAAACCCTGAAAAACTACCCCCAGCAAGACCCCCTACACTGCCCGAACACCACTGCACTGCCCTAAACCCTGAAACACCACCCCCAGCAAGAACCCTACACTGCCCAAACACCACTGCACACAACCCTGAAACACCACCCCCAGCAAAACCCCATACACTGCCCGAACACCACTGCACTGCCCTAAACCCTGAAACACCAGCCCCAGCACGACCCCCTACACTGCCCGAACACCACTGCACTGCCCTAAACCCTGAAACACCACCCCGTGCACGACCCCGTACACTGCCCGAACACCACTGCACTGCCCTAAATCCTGAAACACCATCCCCAGCACGACCCCCTATATTGCCCGAACACCACTGCACTGCTCTAAACCCTGAAACACCACCCCTGCACGACCCCCTACACTGCCCGAACAGTACTGCACTGCCCCAAACCCTGAAACACCACCCCCAGCACGACCCCCTACACTGCCCGAACACCACTGCCCTAAACCCTGAAACACCACCCCCTGCAAGACCCCTACACTGCCCGAACACCACTGCACTGCCCTAAACCCTGAAACATCACCCCCAGCAAGACCCCTACACTGCCCGAACACCACTGCACTGCCCTAAACCCTGAAACACCACCCCCAGCAAGACCCCCTACACTGCCCGAACACCACTGCACTGCCCTAAACCCTGAAACACCAGCCCCAGCACGACCCCCTACACTGCCCGAACATCACTGCACTGCCCTAAACCCTGAAACACAACCCCCAGCATGACCCCCTACACTACCTGAACACCACTGCACTACCCTAAACCCTGAAACACCACCTCCAGCAAGACCCCCTACACTGCCCGAACACCACTGCACTGCCCTAAACCCTGAAACATCACCCCCAGCAAGACCCCGTACACTGCCCGAACACCACTGCACTGCCCTAAACCCTGAAACACCACCCCCAGCAAGACCCCCTACACTGCCCGAACACCACTGCACTGCCCTAAACCCTGAAACACCAGCCCCAGCACGACCCCCTACACTGCCCAAACACCACTGCACTGCCCTAAACCCTGAAACACAACCCCCAGCACGACCCCCTACACTACCCGAACACCACTGCACTACCCTAAACCCTAAAATACTCCCCCAGCACGACCCCCTACACTACCCGAACACAACTGCACTGCCCTAAACCCTCAAACACTCCCCCAGCACGACCCCCTACACTACCCGAACACCACTGCACTGCCCTAAACCCTAAAACACTCCCCCAGCACGACCCCTACACTACCCGAACACCACTGCACTGCCCTAAACCCTAAAACACTCCCCCAGCATGACCCCCTACACTACCCGAACACCACTGCACTGCCCTAAACCCTGAAACACTACCCCCGCATGACCCCTACTCTACCCGAACACCACTGCCCTAAACCCTGTAACACCACCCCCAGCAAGACCCCCTACACTGCCCGAACACCACTGCACTGCCCTAAACCCTGAAACACCACCCCCAGCACGACCCCCTACACTGCCCGAACACCACTGCACTACCCTAAACCCTAAAACACGCCCTCCTACACTACACAAACACCACTGCACTACCCTAAACCCTAAAACACTACCCCCAGCATGACCCCCTACACTACACAAACACCACTGCACTACCCTAAACCCTAAAACACTACCCCTACACTACACAAACCCCACTGCACTACCCTAAACCCTAAAAAAACTACCCCCAGCACGAACCCCTACACTACCCAAACACCACTGCACTACCCTAAACCCTAAAACAATACCCCCAGGTGTACCCCTTACACTACCCAAACACCACTGCACTACCCTAAACCCTAAAACACTACCCCCAGCAGTACCCCTACACTACCCAAACACCATTGCACTACCCTAAACCCTAAAACACTACCCCAGCAGTACCCCCTACACTACCCAAACACCACTGCACTACCCTAAACCCTAAACCACTACCCCCAGCACGACCCCCTACACTACCCAAACACCACTGTACTACCCTAAACACTAAAACACTACCCCCAGCACAACCCCCTACACTACCCAAACACCACTGCACTACCCTAAACCCTAAAACACTCCCCCAGCACGACTCCCTACACTATCCAAACACCACTGCACTACCCTAAACCCTAAATCTACCCCCAGCATGACCCCCTACACTACACAAACAGCACTGCACTACCCTAAACCCTAAAACACTACACCCAGCACGACCCCTTCACTACCTAAACACAACTGCACAATTTGTTACAGGCGTTGCAACGCAGGCCTGTGGTGCTTACTGGAAGTACCTGGTGGGCTAGTTGGGCCCCAGGGACCCTCAGGATTCAAGGTGACCTAATCCCCCAACTTAAAACGTGCCACTGGGCGTGTTTTCACAGTGGTGAAGGGAGGGGGCGAGGCCTCAGGTGACATGTGCGCAAACACGCCCTGTGGTGCATTTTAAGTTGGGGAATTAATTCCCCTTGAATCCTGAGGGACCCTGGGGGCCAACTAGCCCACCAGGTACCTTCAGTAAGCACAACAGAGTTGCGTTGCAGAGAGGTGAAAAAGGTGCGTGGCCTCGGAACGCCTCTCTGCAACTCAGCTCTGTGGTCCTAACTGTAGGTACCTGGGGGCTAGTTGGGCCCCAGGGACCTCAGGATTCAAGGGGACTTAATCCGCAACTTAAAACGCGCCACGGGGCACGCTTGCACACATGTCACCTCAGGCCCCCTCCCTTCACCACTGTGCAAACGCGCCCTGTAGCGCGTTTTAAGAGGTAGTTTTAATCCCCTGCCCTATTATGTACTAGGGACTTACAGAGGAGGTCATGCTAATCACAGGGGTACCCCAACGCATAGTGTTCCCTAGTGTATGTAGGTGTTTTCACTGTATTCTAAGTGTCTTTTAGCATAGCACTGACTCTGGTTAGTCAGAGTCGGTTACCACCAGTACCCGTCTGAAAATGTTGTGGGCACAGGATGATTTTGCAACAAGGCCTCTTTCTGCTCCTCTGTTGGTTCTTTCTGCACATCTTTTGCTTCTTCCTGCACTTTTCTTCGTCTTTGTAGACTTCTGTTGCTTCTTTCTGCATTTCTTTTGCTTCTTTCTGTGCATTTTCTTCTTTCTTCACATGTCCTACCTCTGTAGGCATAGATAGAAACTAGCATTTAAAAACCTTTGAAATTCACTTAAAAATCATAGGTTTCAGGCACGTTATAGTTAGAAATTAGCATTTAAAAAACTTTGAAATTCACTGAAAAAACCATAGGTTTCACACACGTTATAGTTAGAAATTAGCATTTAAAAACCTTTGAAATTCACTGAAAAACCATAGGTTTTAGGGACAGTTATAGTTAATTGGACATTTCACTCGTACAAAACCATAGAAATTCCCCGTTATAGTTAGTTCAGCTAACTATAACTCGCGCCCCGCAATGCACTGCTGATGACGTCACATATTACATCACTCATGACATGGTCAGTGACATCACTGATGACATCTCAAATGACATCACTGATGACATCACTGATGACATCATCCATGTGATAATTTCATGCATCTTCTCACACCCTAATATAACTTTTGATACACCCACTCTAAATTACAGACTGCCATTCTCAAAACCATACACACTCCAATACCAATAACTACATACCCACTCACTGATTCTTAGGTCTACACACACACATCTACTCACTCAACCGTACAGTCACTCATACTTACAGTCACTCAGTACAGGACTATCATATGCACTCATACACCTATATAAACACTCACACACCGCCACTCATCCATAGAGGTACTCACACACCTATTCAGTCATGCAAAAATTAATCACACACCCATTTACTCACCTATACAGTTATACACACACCAGCTCACTTACTCATACAAATACTAGCACATTCTTACGCTCTTATACAATAACTGATACAAGCACACACGCATCCATACAGCCACTCTCACAATCACACACTCTCACTTATAGCCATTTAAATACTCTAACACACATATATACTGCCTTTTACATATGTAGTTACTCGCACATGTACCACTGAGATATACTTTCACTCACTAACACACCCATACACACACTCACCCACCCAAGCAGTCCATCACAGATGCACTCTTGAAATCATGCACCAGTGAATCACCCACTCACACATCTATGTACAGAGTCACACACACCCCACCCACACAAACACTCAGGCAGCCATACAGATACTCAGAGAACCAATCAATAACCCATATAGACACTCATGTAGCTATTCGCAAATCCATGCATCCACTTACACACCAACAAACAGACGGATACAGACATTCACACAGTTTAGTCACTAACCCATGCATTCAGTAAGATACTTTTAATCACTCACTTGTAGAGTCACTCACGCACGTACTAAATCATCCATTCAGACACTTATACACCCACTCATTCTTCAATACGCCTTTCCCTATATATATTAAACATATTTAAACTTTACAGAAACACACAGTCACTGGATGATGTCATCAGTGATGTCATTTGAGATGTCATCAGTGATGTCATCAGTGATGTCACTGACCATGTCATGAGTGATGTAATATGTGACGTCATCAGCAGTGCATTGCGGGGCGTGAGTTATAGTTAGCTGAACTAACTATAACGGGGAATTTCTATGGTTTTGTACGAGTGAAATGTCCAACTAACTATAACTGTCCCTAAAACCTATGGTTTTTCAGTGAATATATATATATATTCACTGAAAAACCATAGGTTTTAGGGACAGTTATAGTTAGTTGGACATTTCACTCGTACAAAACCCGTGAAATTCCCCGTTATAGTTAGTTCAGCTAACTATAACTCGTGCCCCCGCAATGCACTGCTGATGACGTCAAATATTACATCACTCATGACATGGTCAGTGACATCACTGATGACATCACTGATGACATCTCAAATGACATCACTGATGACATCATCCAGTGACTGTGTGTTTCTATAAAGTTTAAATATGTTTAATATATATGCCAAGGTGTATTGAAGAATGAGTGAGTGTATAAGTGTCTGGATGGATGATTTAGTAGGTGCGTGACTGACTCTATAAGTGAGTGATCAAACGTATCTTACTAAATGCATGGGTTAGTGACTCAAACTGTGTGAATGTCTTTATCCGTTTGTCTGTTGCTGTGTAAGTGGCTGCATGGGTTTGTAAATAGCTACATGAGTGTCTATATGAGTTACTGATTGGTTGTCTGAGTATCTGTATGGGTGCCTGAGTGTTTGTGTGGGTGGGTGTGTGTGACTGCGCATAGATGTAGTGAGTGGGTGATTCACTGGGTGCATGGTTTCAAGAGTGCATCTGTGATGGACTGTATGGGTGGGTGAGTATGTGTATGGGTGTGTTAGTGAGTGAATGTATATCTCAGTGGTACATGTGTGAGTAACTACATATGTGAAAGGCAGTATATATGTGTGTTGGAGTATATAAATGGGTATAAGTGAGAGTGTGTGATAGTGAGAGTGGCTGTATGGATGAGTGTGTACTTGTATCAGTGATTGTATAAGAGCGTAAGAATGTGCTAGTATTTGTATGAGTAAGTGAGCTGGTGTGTGTATAACTGTATAGGTGAGTAAATGGCAGTGTGATTAATTATTTGCATGACTGACTAGGTGTGTCAGTACCTCTATGGATGAGTGGCGGTGTGTGAGTGTCTATGTAGGTGTATGAGTGCATATGATAGTCCTGTACTGAGTGACCATAAGTATGAGTGACTGTACAGGTGAGTGAGTGGATGTGTGTAGACCTAAGAATCAATGAGTGTGTATGTAGTTATTGGTGTTGGAGTGTCTATGGTTTTGAGAATGGCAGTCTGTAATTTACAGTGGGTGTATCAAAAGTTATATTAGAGTGTGAGAAGATGCATCAAATTATCACATGGATGATGTCATCAGTGATGTCATTTGAGATGTCATCAGTGATGTCATCAGTGATGTCACTGACCATGTCATGAGTGATGTAATATGTGACGTCATCAGCAGTGCATTAGCGGGCGCGAGTTATAGTTAGCTGAACTAACTATAACGGGGAATTTCACGGGTTTTGTACGAGTGAAATGTCCAACTAACTATAACTGTCCCTAAAACCTATGGTTTTTCGGTGAATTTCAAAGGTTTTTAAATGCAAATTTCTAACTATAACGTGTGTGAAACCTATGGTTTTTCAGTGATTTTCAAAGGTTTTTAAAATGCTAATTTCTAACTATAACGTGCCTGAAACCTATGGTTTTTAAGTGAATTTCAAAGGTTTTTAAATGCTAGTTTCTAACTATGCCTACAGAGGTAGGACATGTGAAGAAAGAAGAAAAACGCACAGAAAGAAGCAAAAGAAATGCAGAAAGAAGCAACAGAAGTCCACAAAGACGAAGAAAAGTGCAGGAAGAAGTAAAAGATGTGCAGAAAGAACCAACAGAGGAGCAGAAAGAGGCCTTGTTCCAAAATCATCCTGTGCCCACAACTTTTCCGACGTGTACTGGTGGTAACTGACTCTGACTAACCAGAGCCAGTGCAATGCTAAACACACTTAGAATACAGTGAAAACACCTACATACACTAGGGAACACTATGCGTTGAGGTACCCTGTGATTAACATGACCTCCTCTGTAAGTCCCTAGTACATAATAGGGCAGGGGGATTAAAACTACCTCTTAAAACGCGCTACAGGGCGCGTTTGCACAGTGGTGAAAGGAGGGGGGGCCCGAGGTGACATGTGTGCAAACGCGCCCCGTGGCACGTTTTAAGTTGCGGGATTAAGTCCCCTTGAATCCTGAGTGTCCCTGGGGCCCAACTAGCCCCCCAGGTAGCGGCTGACAAGTAATTGAACCAATGGACAATGGAGAAATGAAGCGGCTTGTTGAGGATCACACCGTTTGGTAAAATAGGGAGCATTTGTTTAACGCTCAGGTGGAGTGAATGTTTTCCTCCCATGCTTCACTGGAGGAGGGACCCCCAGTGCTCTCTGGTTCAGAATACCCCCTCCCCCCACCCATACAATGCCCTCTACCCTCACCCATCACCGCCATCCCCACAAGCCACACACACACTTGATGCTCAGCTTGGTTCTCTCTCGGGCCCTGGATACACGATCTGCCTAGTTGCAATCAGCTTCATGTCTACGAACAGCTGCTCTGGTATTCGTACGAGTGCGAAGCACCTACAAGTCCTCATCTACCGCCTTCTGCAGCCCAGAGAGACGGGGGGAGGAGGGGTAAGCAAATTGTGTTATCTCGGTATCCTGGTAAAGCCACGTGATTCATTTCCTTTATCTGCCAGATTGCGAGGTCATACTACAATCAAGGCAGTATTACAAAGAACATAATTAAAAATACATATGTAGTAATGTTAGAGGAGGCCGGCAAGTCTTGGAGGGGGGAGGAGGGGAGGGTTGGAGCGGAGACATCCGTGTTTGAGATGAGTCAGCAAAGTCATGTATAGTGCTTGATGCTGCTAAGTCCTTTCATAGCGCTGGAGAGAACCAACTGCCTGATTAAGTTAATGCCGTTTTATTATTGAGGTCGGATGCCTTAATGCAAACCAGAAATACCCCTTTCCCGATTACACCACGACTCTAATAGCGTAGGGGCCTCTGATGATGTAAGCGCCTAGAAGGAACCTCTAATGAAGTTGGCATGCGCCCATCGCAGAAGGAGCATTTTTCCATCCAGTGTATGCTGGTCGTGAATATACCCCTTGTAGGGCCGAACGGGAGGGCGCTGTGGGCGGGGCTGCCGGCACTGATGGACCTCACCCATTAAGCCCCTACTACGAAGACCACCCCAGCAATCCTAACGCCCTACCACTTCAATGCATTATTTCACCCAGACTGAAGGCGTAAACAAAACATGTCGAGGAAGCACATTTTCACAGAGAGAAACCCACGTTCTTGGCGATTTCAATAAAGGCTTTAATCACTGGCGTAATTTAAGGACTTCTCTCAAAGATATTCAACAACTACAGACATGATGTGCCCCTCTTGAGCCTGGAGTGTGAAGTCCTTCTTGGACATTAAAGAAGTTAAAGAGAACAGCTTAACACCAGTGAATGTTTGGTATTGTTCTGAAAACGAAGCAAATTTCTCTGTGATCCTGCATGAATCGCGCAGTCGCCTCCTCCCCCACA
>CAWUFW010028519.1:0-21546 GCA_963921515.1 Calotriton arnoldi | reverse complement strand
GCCTAGCTGTAGTTTTTGAACCCTACCTCTGCCGGCACCTAGGGAAACTTAGCAAACCTATACATTTTTGAAAACTAGACACCCAGGGAAATCCAGGATGGGGTGACTTGACTGGCTCTCACCAGGTTCTGTTACCCAGAATCCCTTGCAAACCTAAAAAATTGTCAAAAAAACACATTTTTCGCACATTTCTGTGGTGGAAAGTTCTGGAATCTGCGTGGATTCACAAAATTCCACCCACCCCGAGTTCCCCAAAGACTTTCGAGAAAAATGGCACCTTACTTGCGTGGGTGGGTCAAGTACCCGCGACAGGCAAGGGCCCAAAACCTATTGAGGCGACATCAAAATTACCTATCACAAACCAACCTGGTTTTGCAAGGGGGTTCCATGACTTTTTGGCCCAGAGCTCGGCGGCCACCTAGGAAACCTACCAAACCCACACATTTCTGAAAACTAGACACTCGGGGATTCCAGGGAGGTATAGTTTGCGTGGATCCCCAACGTTTTCTTACCCAGAATCCCCAGCAAACCTGAAATTTAGCTGAAAAAATCACTTTTTCACACATTTTTGTGTGGGAAAGTTGTGGCATCACCGGGCTGACACAAATTTCCTACCACCCAGCGTTCCCCAGGTCTTACGATAAAAATGGTGCCTCACTTGTGTGGAGGCCCAAGTACCCGACGACAGGCAAGGGCCCAAAACGTATTGAGGCGACATCAAAATTGCCTATCACAAAACGACCTGGTTTTGCAAGGGGGGTCCCATGACTTTTTGGCCCGGGGCTCGGCGGCCACCTAGGAAAACCTACCAAACCACACATTTCTGAAAACTAGACACCCGGGGGATTCAGGGAGGTATGGCTTGCGTGGATCCCCCAACGTTTTCTTACCAGAATCCCTGCAAACCTGAAATTTAGCTGAAAAAAACACTTTTTTCACACATTTTTGTGTGGGAAAGTTGTGGCATCACTAGGGCTGACACAAATTTCCTACCACCCAGCATTCCCCCAGGTCTTCCTATAAAAATGGTGCCTCACTCGTGTGGGAGGCCCAAGTACCCGCGACAAGCAATGGCCCAAAACTTATTGAGGCAACATCAAAATTGCCTATCACAAAACGACCTGGTTTTGCAAGGGGGCCCCATGACTTTTTGGGCCGGGGCTCGGTGGCCACTTAGGGAAACTTACCAAACCCACACATTTCTGAAAACTAGACACCCGGGGGATTCCAGGGAGGTATGGCTTGCGTGGATCCCCAAACGTTTTCTTACCCAGAATCCCCTGCAAACCTGAAATGTAGCTGAAAAAATCACTTTTTTAACACATTTTTGTGTGGGAAAGTTGTGGCATCACCAGGCTGACACAAATTTCCTACCACCCAGCGTTCCCCCAGGTCTCTCGATAAAAATGGTGCTTCACTCGTGTGGGAGGCCCAAGTACCCGCGACAGGCAAGGGCCCAAAACATTTTGTGATAGGCAATTTTGATGTTGCCTCAATACGTTTTGGGCCCTTGCCTGTCGCGAGTACTGGGCCTCCCTACAGTGAGCACCATTTTATCGGAAGTCCTGGGGGAACGCTGAGTGGTAGGGAAATTTGTGTCAGCCCGTGATGCCACAGCTCCCACACAGAAATGTGTGAAAGAAGTGATTTTTCAGCTAAATTTCAGGTTTGCAGGGATTCTGGATGAAAGACGTTGAGGATCCATGCAGCCATGCCTCCTGAAACCCCGGGTGTCTAGTTTTCAGAAATGTGTGAGTTTGGTAGGTTTCCTAGGTGGCCATCGAGCCCGGGCCAAAGTCATAGGACCCCTTGCAAGGCCAGGTCGGTTTTGTGATAGGCATTTTGATGTCAGCCTCAGTAAGTTTTGGGCCCTTGCCTGTCGCGGGTACTGGGCCTCCCACACCAGTGAGGCACCATTTTATTGGGAGACCTGGGAATGCTGGGTGGTAGGAAATTTGTGTCAGCCTGTGATCCGCAACTTCCCCACGCAAAAATATGTGAAAAAAGTGATTTTTCAGCTAGAATTTCAGGTTTGCAGGGGATTCTGAGTAAGAGCGTTGGGAGTCCATGCAAGCCATACCTCCTGGAATCCCCGAGTGTCTAGTTTTCAGAAATGTGTGGGTTTGGCAGGTTTCCTAGGTGGCCGCCGAGCCCGGGCCAAAAGTCATGGGACCCTCCTTGCAAAACCAGGTCGATTTTGTGATAGGCAATTTTGATGTCAAGCCTCAATGCGTTTTGGGCCCTTGCCTGTCGTGGCAGTACTGGGCCTCCCACACGAGTAGGGACCATTTTGATCGGGAGACCTGGGGGAATGCTGGGTGGTAGGAAATTTGTGTCAGCCCTATGATGCTGCAACTTTCCACTGCAGAAATGTGTGAAAAAGTGATTTTTCAGCTAAATTTCAGGTTTGCAGAGATTCTGGGTAAGAAGCGTTGAAATCCACGAGCCATACCTCCCTGGAATCCCCAGGTGTCTACTTTTCAGAAATGTGTGGGTCTGGTAGGTTTTCCTAGGTGGCCGCGCAGCTGGCCAAAACCTCATGGGACCCTTCTTGAAAACCAGGTTAGTTTGTGAGAGGTAATTTTGATGTCGCCTCACTAGGATTTGGGCCCTTGCACTGTCGCGGGTCCTTGACCCACCTGCTGGAGTGAGATACCATTTCTATTGGGATAGTTGGAAAAAGGCGGGGGTAGAAAATGTGTTGTTTCTGTCTGCAAGGTGAAAAATTAGGCACAATAATGCAAGAAAAATGTGACAGACAGAATTTGATGTTTGCAGGACATTGTGGGTAAGATAACTTGTTGGGATCCACAAGAGAGACATCACCATGTACTCCCATGGGTGTTTAGTTTACGACAATATCTACAGTTGGTAGGTTATTCTTAGATGGAATGTACACCTTGTGCAGAGAGACAAAAAGACAAAGATTACTGCACAGCCATCTATTCCTCAAGCACACACACATACTGGTTGGATTTGGCACGAGGCGAGTGATGGTTCAGTATATAAAATTTTATTAACAAGAGATTTCACAAAAATGAAATGCACTGTCAATAATTGAAAGGACAAAAAACTGAACCAGTGACTCGCAGCTCGTGAGCTGTAAAGCCACGTCAAGGCCCCAACCGCTTTACAGGCCATTCACACACCTTTCATACGTGATACACACAAGACCATTCACACCACCAGGCACGAAACCAACACATTACAACATTCACAAAAAGGGACAAGGTACACCTGGCTTGAAAAAGACAGAAAAGACAAATATTTCTGCACAACCACCTATTCCTCAAGCACACAGACATACTGGTTGGAATTGGCACGAGGTGAGTGATGGTTCAGTATATACAGTTGTATTAACCAGAGATTTCACAAAAATTAAATGCACTGTTAATAATTGAAAGGACGAGAAACTGAACCATTGACTCACAGCTCGTGAGCTGTAAAGCCACGACAAGGCACCAACCTCTGTACAGGCCATTCATACACCTTTCATACGTGTGACACATACAAAACCATTCACACCGCCAGCCGCGGGCCAAGCACATTACAACACTCACACAAGCAGACAGCGCCATTCAAGGGCCCATCACTTTCACACGCCCACATTCCTGACACAGCAACCACACCAGCTCACGGATTGCGTGGGTGGCGTTTGGCTAGCAGTGTGTGTAGTGACCAGCAGCTAGTCACTACTCACACACCGCCAGCCAAGCACCAGTCCACGCACACCGCCAACCAAGCGCCAGTCCACGCACACAGCCAGTCAAGCACCAGTCCACGCACACCGCCAGCCAAGCACCAGTCCACGCACACCACCAGCCAGCGCCAGTCCAAACACACCACCAGCCAAGGCTCCAGTCCAAACACACCGCCAGCCAAGTGCCAGTCCACGCACACTGCCAGCCAAGCGCCAATCCAAACACACCGCCAGCCAAGCGCCAGTCCACGCACACCGCCAGCCAAGCGCCACTCCATGCACACCGCCATCACATTTAGGATTTTTTTTATACAAATAAGAAAACACAAATAAATTGCAAATAGATACAAATCTACTAACACAAAATCTGAAACTAAATACACTACACAAATGCCAACCTTGAAACTGGACAAAAAATATTAAACAATAGAGGCCAGGCAGTTCACTTTACCACTCATGGATGCTCCCAAAAATTATTTTGCGTGTGGTACATTCCTAAAACAAGCAGGCACACACAGCCCAGGGTTAGAAGGACACTCGGGGCAGTCCATACGAGTCTCCTTCCGCGTACCTCTTCGCCAACAGACTCTACATCTCCTACTGGGAAAGTCTTTTGAGGGTGTGGGAGGAATGTGATCAGGAAAGTGGCGATCTTTCAATCTAAGAAAGACTATCACCTTTGCACAATAATATCCTGCTCCGCTGTAATCCAGGCGTCGAAGCACACTAGGGAGACACTCGGTCTCCCTGGTGGGAACCCAATGATGAAGCATGTCACCAACTAGGTTGGTGAGTGAGGGTTCTTTTAAGAAATAAAGCTTTTTCCTTGCACAGTTTCGTTTAAACTAAGTACCTTTTCTTTGGAATTGGCTGTCACTCTTTTGTTGTTTTCTAATATAATTCAGGGGAAGAAGAGTGGCTACTCCTCCCTCCCTCTCTTGTTGATTGATACAGATCTTTCAATCTAGCCACATCCTCCACCACTCCAACTCTAGGAACACTTGCCTGTTCCACTAAAACAAGGCTGCCTATTACAGACTCCTGAAACTTAGCAAAAGTCATCTTTGACTCAGGACAAGAATCCTTGAATACAACAAAACCATTAAAGGTTGCCAAGTGGAAAAGATGGATTGCCAACTTCTTATACCAAATGTAAGCCTTACGAAGAGCAGCGTAAGGTTCCAACCTCTGATCTACTCTGTCAACACCACCCATGTGCCTATTATAGTCTAAAATGCACACAGGTTTGCGCGCTTCAGCAACCTGACCCCAAACAGTCACAGGTGAAGTGTTTTCATCATGGATGGTAGTCAGCATGTAGCCATCTCTCCTGTCTGAAAACTTCACAGCTAGAAGTTCCTCGCAATGCAACGCACTGCACTGTCCCCTGCACAAGCTTTTGACAAACTAGTTCTTTAGGGAAACCTTTACGGTTAGAGCGGATAGTGCCACAAGCAACAGTGTCCACTTTGGCCAATTCCCTGAACAACCGCACACCAGTGTAGAAGTTATCTACATATAAATGGTGACCTTTGTTAAAAAGTCCTCTACCAAGTTCCCACACAATTTTCTCAGTCACTCCAAAAGTGGACGGACAACCAGGGGGTTAATCCTGGATTCCCTTACTGGTGTACACCCTGAAATTAGAGACATATCCAGTCCTACTGTCACACAGCATATACAGCTTAATTCCATAGCGTGCCCTCTTACTAGGAATGTATTGCCTAAAAACCAAGCGGCCCTTGAACAAGACCAAAGACTCATCCACTGCTATTTCTTTCCCTGGAGCATAGATCTCAGAAAATCGATCTACAAAGGATCAATGACAGGCCGAATCTTAAAAGACGGTCACACTCAGGGTGATCTCGTGGCAACGCTAAACCATTATCGACAAAATGCAGCATCCGAAGCAGAAGCAAATACCTATCACGACTCATGACTGCCGGAAATATAGCCGTTGCCATCAAGGGACTAGTAGACCAATATAAAGGCATTGATGGCTTCCTTAGCAAGCCCATCAAAAAGTTAAACCCAAGAACTTCTTCATCTCTTCCAGATTTGTGGGAGTCTACCGGGTAGCTCTAAAATGGGGCTTAAGGCTGGCACTGTTGTCCCTCAAAAACTGTTCGAGCATACAAATTAGTCTGCTCAACAATCTCTGCAAAAAACACATCGTCCATAAACAACTGAAAAAAATGTATCGGCAAAAAGTTTTCTGTATTCACTCTACGCCCTGGAACACCAGTAAAGTCTGGCAATGCCGGCTGCACCATGCCTGGGAGCAGCCCAGAGGTCATCACTTCCAACTGGAAGCCTTGCAGCCTGTAGTGGGCTTGCCCCACGTGTACAGCATACAAAGGAGACGTAGCCGGTTTCCAGTTGATGTAGTTTATTAAGCAGATGCTGTAAGCTGTAACAGGCCCCACCAGGAGCAGCCTCCTAGCTGCTCAGCCCATCTTCCCAACTGTCTCACACACCACAGGCACCCAAGCATTCCACTCACACTGACATGCTACACGGAACACTCACACTGGCTGAGCAGCTAGGTAGAGGGAACATAATGACATGACCTGAGGATATTACATATCCTATCCCTTTTATATTGAACAATAAAAAGAACTAAGCTAAATTGAAAAACAACTATACACAGAAATGTAGAAGAGATGTAAATAGTCCGTAAACCCAGGGATGCAAAGAATGACATCACGAGAGGGAAAACAGACAAGCAAAAGGAGGAAAGAAGGATGAAAAGAATAAAAACACACTCTAACACCATCCTCCTCCTTTAACAGTGAACAAAGAAAAATGTAAGAAGACCAAGAAGAACTCACATACACCAAGTGAGAATAACGCACAAGACAGAAGAAAAGGGTAAACTTTACCCAGACCCGGATACAATGGGTGGAACGACACCCAAGGAAGTACACCTCACGTGAGGAGACTGTGGCGAAAACACCATACGCCACCCCTCATGTGAGGGACACTGTGGGACTAAAACCCCAGTGAAAAAAAAAATGATTGGGACTGACACCCAAATGTACAAGTTACATCACATGGGACTAACCCCCAAGGACATGTGCAGCATAAGGATACAGATGCAGCACAGTGTGGAATCACAAGAGGACAACCCACACACATGAAAACGTAGAAGGAAGTGAAGGGACTGACACCCAACACCCAAATAACAAAGGTGGGACTAACACCCCCTTTAAACTAAGTAAATAGGACTAACACCCATTACTACTAACATAGGTGGGACATTAACCCCCTAAAACTGCGTAAATGGGAAAACACCCCATAACCCCACCACAAGCGGGTTAACCACAAAGGTGAGGAGACAAATGACCAGGAAGTGGGACTGAAACCCCTCCCAAATGTAAATAACTGTGAACATGGGGTCATGGGACTGAAACCCACTCCCATCCCTAGACAGGGATAATCTATCTGGAACATGGGAACATGGGACTAAAAACCCACTCCCATCCCAAAGCAGGGATAAAATATCTTGAACCTGGGAACATGGGACTAAAAACCCACTCCCATCCCTAGGCAGGGATAAAACATCTGAAACAAAAACATGCGTGAGGAAGGAAAGCAGGACTAAAACCCACTCCCATGACATGCAGCAATAACAAGTCATACTGTAAACCCAAAAGTTTCTTATTCCTGTGAATGGAAACATTTTTGCGTTAGAACCTGTAAACATGCACCATAAACTCGTATTTCAAAAATGTTAATGGTGTGCCTGTCACCACGTAAATGAAAGACAGGCTTTCCTTGAAAACCAAAAACACTTTGAAATTAAAACATGGCAGATGACTTTGGAAAGAGAAGAACCAAACTGCAGAGAAGAAGAATCCAGTAGATACGTGTTGCTTGATTTAAACACGAAAGTCCAGTATCCTCTGAATGTTACAAGCAAAAGAAGACAGATAGTGACACTATAAACTCTTCGTTGTGAAATAAGTACCTGTGTCTTCACGCTGAAAAGGTCGATTGTCCTCTGAACTCGTAGCAAACAAAAATGTCAAATCCTAGAGTAATTCTCCTCAAGACTTTTTTTTCATTAAAGCAAAAACCATGTTGAGCGAGGCAGCGAAATTCATCTTGCCGGTAAAGCGACCAACTCGTCGAGACTTTTGGCAATGCTCCATGTTGAGCGTTGCGCCTCGCGATCAACTTTATTGATAAGAACAAAGTGGTTGGCAGAAAACTGGAGCAAAGCCTGCCTCCTCCAACTCCAAAATGGCGGCGCGCTGTGCACGCCAGCACAGAGGTGGCTCACAGCGCGCTCCTCCTTCAAAACGTCCATAGGCAGCATAGATCAAGACGTCACAAAAGGCTCCTGCTCCGCGCGACTCCACTGACCAGGTACGGCGCGAGCAGTATTTTAAATTCAAAATTACAGCCTAACTGTTGCTCTAGCGGCCACAACGTAGGAAAACAAAACTTCACATAGTTTACGATAAAAGCCAAAAGAGTCTCACCTAGTTGGCTCGCCAGTGCGGCAGGCAGACCCCCGTGCAAACCTCCATACGCAAACAGCCGATGAACACATGAAAAGTCCGCTGTTCGCTGCAGACAAGCAAAAGTGGGGTGAACAGGCACAAGTTGAACTCCTCAAGTCCTGCACTTACACGGAGACGAATTATTTTGAAAATGCCACAATAGCAAGGCAATAAAACCTTTTAAGGATGTACACGGTCACAGATGATGAACTTGCAGAAGGACAATGTTACGAAAAGCGGCAGCATGACACTCCTTACTGGAGGTGGAAACTCATGCAACCACGTGTTACTTTACAACATCAAGCACTGTAGAGCGTTTCTTGTGGCATAGGTTCTTCTGCAAGGTGTAGGCAGGCTTTGAAGTTTAATGAACGGTGTTGTAGACACTCCTGTAGAGCAGCTTTGATGATTTAATACCATGTTTTGAGATGACTTCACAGCACGCCTGGGCTAGGGCTGTCCGGTTTCTGGACACTGGTGGGGCTACTGCGCGTGCTTGTCATGGTTCCTTTTTCTTGATTTGCTTCTAGCTTGTTCCATGTTTCAGAGTCCTTGTTTCTTGGCTCCATAAGCTTTAACTTAACTCCTGTTGCTTTTTGCGTTGAGTTGCTTCAAAATCCCATGTAGATCGTCGCCATAAATAATGTAGTGGGCTGGCCCCACGTGTACAACATATCAAAGGAGACGTGGCCGGTTTCCAGTTGATGTAGTTTATTAAGCAGATGCTGTAAGCTGTAACAGGCCCCACCAGGAGCAGCCTCCTAGCTGCTCAGCCCATCTTCCCAACTGTCTCACACACCACAGGCACCCAAGCATTCCACTCACACTGACATTCTACACGGAACACTCACACTGGCTGAGCAGCTAGGTAGAGGGAACATAATGACATGACCTGAGGATATTACACAGCCCCAGGCTGCAACCCAGATGCCTCTTGCTGCACTATCGGCACATCAATGTCCTCCTCTAAAACAGGCACTTCATCCGCACTAAGAGTCGCTTCATCCGCACTGAGAGTAGCTTCATCATCCGATGATTCCATGTGGAGAAAAACTCACTGCCTGAATCTTCCCCTCCCTCCTCTGCCTCAGATGCAGAGTCAGTCTCTGAACCATGGTCAGAGGAAGACTCAAAAAGCATACCAACAACCTGCTGAGCAGTAAGTCAACAACAACGAACACTGTGCAAAATAAGAAAGTAAAAAAATGTGTGCCTTTATCACAAAGATCTATGGGGCACATTACGATGGTGGGCGGAAGCACCACCGCCGTGCTGGCGGATGCAAAAACCACCAGTTACCGCCGGCACGCAGCAGTCCACACGCCCGTCCAATTACGATGCGAAAAGTAGGCCAAACACCGCCGGCAAGCCAGCAACACCGTCCGCCATCAAAGTGCGCCCGTACATGTAGCGGCGCAGCTAACTGACACACACACCGTCCGACGAAACACGTCCCGCCCGGGCGCATAAATTACGATGCCGCAAACAAACGGCTCCCACGGCCAAGAGATACCGTACGCCAAACCGAGAGCGGTAACACGGATGCCGAGCACGGACAACGAAGAAGCGGCTCCCCGAGCATGAATCCAGCACTGCAGGCACTCCCCATGCTTCTGCTGATGCACCACCAAGGACGCAACGTACCGCGGAGACGCAGGTAGGCACACACACAACAAGTGCACGCAAACAGCGCACACAGTGCAAGGGCGGAAAAAGCGGACAACCCCCCACCAGCGCGTGTACACTACACATCCACCATCGCATCCACATATGACACACAGGCCAAATCGTAACATCGCAGAACACATGTGTACACACCACCTGGGACTAGTAACCAACCACCCCGTCACGGCCCAAAGCGCCGATGACGCCGCCACCACATGCGCACAACGCAGAGGCCAACCGCAGCACCATGCATGCGTCGCACACAGACACAGGGACACAACCAAGCAGCACACACATCAGCCCCACCCCGAACGCACATGACACGTGACAGGCCGGCCACAGACATGTCCCCAACGCCCAATTCACGGACAACACCCAACGCCACACAACCGACGCACACATGTCAGTGAAGACACGCAACAGCAGGACACACCCCAGTGTAACAAACATGGCGTAGCACACAGCGGCGGCAACACCAGCTAGGAGAAGCAGGGCCCCTTCGGGAAGAGGAACGCCAGTACCTCACAGAAACACCCATACCACCCTGCACATATGAACAAGACATATAAAACGGAACACCAAAGAGCCCGGGGACCGACAACAGGTGGCCCAAGAATAACATCCACACACAAGGCCCAACGCAGAGCGGAAAGGCAGCCTGCCGCCCACACAAGGAGAGCAGACAGCACTGAATGACCTTCCATTCCAACTCCGAAACCACAGCCCTACGACAGAAGCCGGTGAATACAGCCATTGTCCAAGAATAGACCAACACAGGCATGCCGAGGGACCGACCACAGGGCAGATAGCGCATATCACAGAAGCACACAACGGACGGGGAAGAAAGAAGAAAACACTCCCCCATGTCGGCCACATGCAAGTTAATTGGAAGGAGTCACACAGCACTGACCTTGAACTGTCTGAGAAGCATGTGGGAAGAGGGCCCGTGTCCTCCAAACAAGCCAACAGAACACAAGTCCTGTCTCCCCACGACTACACAGAGCTCACAGCAACCCGGAGCGTGCACATTGCAGACTGCACACACAGCCGAGCACGCCACCTCAACGAACCGCTGCGAAATGGCAACCGCAACACACCTACCCAACTACGCCGAACAGCTCAAGCTGTACAAAACCAACCTGTGCCATACATTGGGATGCGATCTCCTGTCCCTGCTGAACGTAAGTTACCGACTGACTTACCGCATCACATTGTTCAGCTGCGTCATGCCCGTCTTCTACTGTCGGAGGTGTCCCTACCAGCATCCCGTCGAGATATGCCTCTCCAACCCGGCATGTCTGAAGGCGGACCTGCTACCACTACTCCTCCCTCTGGACGCACACGACAGGGCCTGCTCTGCCTATGGGGGCATGGCGTATGTGGCCAACATCGCACCCGCACTGAAATGGGACCACTGTGCCTCCACCACGACGGATCATCGAGAACAGCTACATCGAATGTCACCCAGCATGCCCCATCATGGTCCTCCAAGGGACAACTTACGAACAACACCTTGACAGCCACCATCCGCTACATTGGCTGGCAAACATGTACACCACCAATGACATGGAAGCCCTGCTGGGCGGCATCGCATACCTGACAACCTGTAAATACGTCGGACCACAACGCAGGTTCCCCGAGTGACCTATGATGTCCAACCCCGCACCCATGCTTAGCTTCCGCACGGACTGGCCAGTCACCACCACAACAGCCATACCAAGCGACCGGCAACTGTAACCACACCATCAACGACATCGCCATGACATCGGATATGACCGGGACATGCACACTGTTCCCCATCACATCCAGGAACACTGCATGCATCGTGGGAGGCAGTGGCATGGGCTCTGTGTATCGCACCCACATGGACGGAACTGCACGAACAACCAGGACACGACATGGATCCAGCGCACATGGACACACACACCGCTCAGTGGACATGAATAGGTCGCCTGGAGTCTGTGGGTGCTGCACCCCTCCACCCCCGCCCCGGGAATCCCATACCAGGACCTTTGCATGGACGACAAGTGCATACAACAACAACACGACCCCAGTGACTGTGACATGTCCAGTAACCACCACAGTGCAACAACAAGTGGCACGCCGCTGCATGCACGCAAGCACATGCCCTGATGTCAACTCACATGCACGCGTGCATGAGGAACAACCGCAGCAAACCTGTCACATGGAACTGAGATGGACTGTGCCCATGATGCCAAGCGGTCTGGTAGGCTACATGTATACCGTCTGTGTCAAAGTCCGCAGCTCCGCAGCTATACGTAAATGTACATTAGCACAGCCTTGGCCAAGCAGATGTCACTCTGAAGCCCACATCCCACATGCAACAGCCAATCACATGTAACCCCACACCCTATCCCATTTGCAATCATGCTCAGTATATCCTCAACATGTATTCCGCTGCCAGTAGTGTCCACTATACTGCATCACAGAGGACAGAAGACTCAATATAATGTTTGAAACCAAAACTGTCTCCGCTGACTCATTTCACAAGTACGAATGAGAGAGGATGAGAGTATGTGAAGTACACGGCAGTCGTGACATGACCATGTAGTCCACTGGTATTGGATGTCAACGCAAATGAGTAGCACCACTGTGGAAGACACACATGTGTCGTGTGAAGTCATATGGACGCAGTGCTCAGGTGGGTGGGTGCGACGGGTAGATGCGCACATGCCAAGTTGGAGCACGCCGTGTTGGGAGGGGTCATGAACAGTACACCACCGCTTCCCTGGGCATTGTGAGAGGACACCTGTCGGGGGAGTGAACACGTGTGTGCACAGCAGCCGGGCACACGTACAAAGTGGTACCAGGCGCACCTCAGCCCACCCTCTGTGGACAAGCTGGATCCTGTTGTGCGCCCGCCATGCCCCTTGACAAGGCACACACAGCCCCAGTCGACCAGGTGTAACCCCAACATAGTCAATCCGCACAGGCGATACAGGGCACGGGATGGCAGTGGAGCATGGTGTGTGAGAGGCCTCCTCGCGCTCCTCCTGGTCATATCACGCAGGCAATAGAACCTCAACGTCTAGCATGGCACAAGTCACATGGAAGTGTAGGGGGACGCACCACAGCACGAGCAGCACTGACGTCACGGGAGGTGGCTCGCACCATCCCATCCATTGCCCATCATACCAACCACGCCACATGCCATTGCGACTAAGTGCAAGCGCGTGCGCCACCACCCCGAGCCCTCCCCAGAGAGGCCAAAGAGTGAATGTGTGGGCCATCAGCCACAGACGGACGCGGCCTGGCCGCAAGGGCAGCCACAGCCACTGGGTGTCGCAGGTGGCGGATCCGGAAGGCGAAGACTGTGATGCATAGTCCATGCAGGCCGGGTCTCCATTTGGGGCACCACGCAGGTGGGCGGCGTCCCGCAACACATCATACCCTGAGACAGCCCACTCGTGCAACTGGACCCACACATACACTCCTTGCCCTCTCTGGTGCGAGCTTGGGGCTGCCTGTGCAAGCGCTAGCCTCGCAGGTGAGCATGCATATTGGGGGAGCGAGGGGAGGACATGAGGGCTGGGGCGAAGATGACTGTATCACTGTCAGTTAGTACAAGGGATGACCCAGATGTGGAAAGGAAGAGACGTGTCCCGTGTGTACTGCAACTAGTCGCCAATCCAACTACCCCCATGTCCGGAATGTAAGCCCGCACCTAGGCCCGCCCATCCGCCACATCGAACATACCA
The DNA here is from genome assembly GCA_963921515.1 of Calotriton arnoldi. Classification (NCBI taxonomy): domain Eukaryota; kingdom Metazoa; phylum Chordata; class Amphibia; order Caudata; family Salamandridae; genus Calotriton; species Calotriton arnoldi. The sequence goes on along the minus strand of CAWUFW010028519.1, from coordinate 7,954 downwards.
CCAGCACGACAACCTTCCCATTCGAAACACTGACTGGGGGTGGCGACCAGTGTACAATCATGTGTAGCCTACCCACGCGTACATGTGGGCCCTCCATGATCCATGTCACCTGCGGCAAAGTCATGACATGCGCAATGAGGGAAGTGAGGAGAGCTGCCCGCCCCACGCGCAGAAGGTGCATCAGCTCCACAGACCCAGCAGCGAGTCCAGCAGGGGTCACATGTGCAGGGGCAGCTGTGCCTGGTGTGAAGGCACATGCATATAGACAGCACATCGACCAATGTGTGGTCTGCCCACATCTACAGTCCATCATCATGCGGACATAGGAATTGAACACAGGGCAACACATCTCAGTGGGTGCACCCACCATGACCAACAATGCGCAATCATCGACGTACCCGCCCTGTGCATGGCCCCCCACCCAACGGAGGCACATCCAGTGCCACCATCCCACACACACAAGCCTTCCACGGAACATGCTGTGTCCAATGGTCAGTACAGAGTCAGCGCCCATCTGGTGGATCCTGAACAGGAGACACATGCACACACATGCCAGCTCCCACTATGTACGACTGCCACCTGGCACGTGCAATGTAACCTCTCACCTGTGACGTGTGACTGCAAGCACACAGCCGTCTTGGCATGGGGCTGTCAATGTGGACACCTGTCAATGTTTCGGGAGGTGTGATCCGTACAGTGCTGTACATAGGGTGCAGTGCTGACACCTACTACTGTCTCATATCCCCTCGTGCCACAGGTCCCACTTGTTTTGGCCGCTCAGCCTGTGCCCACATCGTCGTCGTCGTGTGCCATACTCATCCAGCCGCGGAAGCAGTTCCATGCTCAGCAGACATTCATGTTGCCGTGGCGTTGCCGCTTGACGGATATGCAGTCAGTCCCCATCAGCACGCCCCGCAAGTCATTGGGGCCTAGATCCCCATGTGCATGCACATGGCAGTGGTTTGTATCACTAGCCATTGCCATTGTTGGGAGACCTGTGTAAGTGTATTGTGGCCGTGCCGTCCCAGCTTGACAGCTGGGCTGTGGCTCATGTGCTTGCTCAGTCATGTCAGTGATGTGTATGCGAAATTGCTATGTGTCGTGTTGCTTTGACATGTGTCCTCTGCCATTGTCGCTAGGCGGAGACCGAACATTGACCGCCCATACCAATTGCTGGCAGACATGGAGGATACGGAGGTCATTAGGAAGTTTCGGCTGGACAGGCCAACCCTGCATCGACTGTGTGCCATGTTAGAACCCCATCTCCGTCCCCGCAGGGTGTATCCGACTGCTGTCACCCCCACGGCTAAGGTGATGGCCGCCATGCATTTCTTCGCCACTGGGTCATTCCAGCACACAGTGGGCAGTGGAGGAGGATGTCCCAGCCCATGTTCAGCAAGGTGCTGAGGGATGTACTGGCAGCCATGATGCTGTACCGGAACAGGTACATCCGCTTCCCCAGGGCTCGTGAATTGGCGGCAGTGAAGGGTGCATTCTATGCCCTTGGCAGAATCCCACACGTCGTTGGAGCCATTGACTGCACACATGTCGGCCTTGTTCCACCACAGGCCACTGAGCACCTGTACCGCAACAGGAAGCACACGCACTCCCTGAATGTGCAAGTGGTGTGCCTTGCGGACATGGTGATCACCCACGTGTGTGCAAAGTTCCCAGGCTCGGCCCATGACGCACACATAATGCGCAACAGCATCTTGCCACGACTGATGTCCAATATGCAACAGGATCGTGCCTGTATTGTCGGTGAGTATGTGGAGTGGTGTAGCGTGCTGGCTGTGCGATGCTGTCCCCTGTCCAGTTGGATTAGCAACGGTTCTCTGTGTCCCTCACACCCAGGTGACTCTGCGTATCCGAATGGGGCATGGCTGCTCAGTCCATTGAGGAATCCTCGCACCCCAGCAGACGATCGCTACAATGAGGCACATGGGAGGACCAGACGTGTGGTCGAGCGTACCTTTGGCCTCCTCAAGTCCAGGTTCAGGTGCCTGGACCGCACCGAGGGTGCGCTGGCGTACTCCCCACAGAAGGTGTGCCGGATAGTGGTGGCGTGCTGCATGCTGCACAATCTGGCCATTCGGAAGCAGATCCCCCTCATCGTGGATGACGGAGATCAACCAGGGCCCCAGCCCGCAGACCAGGACAGCTCGAGTGAGGAGGACAGCGGAGAGGAGGAAGCTGGTAATGTGCGGCAGCAGCTCATCGCCCGCTACTTCACTTGACGGTGAGTGTCCATGTACGACGGCTGATGTGGCTGTATCTGTGCAGGTGTGTGTGTGCTGTGTCAGGGTGGCCGTTTGTTCACTGCGTGCTGTGTGTCAACGCTCCATGGCCAGGGTAGTATGCCACTGTTGGTGGCTGTGGCATTGTGCCCTATAGCTCTGTGCGATGTGTGTACATTGCTTGTAGTTGTTGACATGTACTGTGTGATGGGTGTGTGACACACTCATTGAATGTGCTCCTGTTCTGTCTCCCACCCCTAGGTCCCTACAGGCCCTCCGGATTCAAATGCCATGCCACGCATCAGGTGCCTTTCCGCCCAAGGTGGCCGTTGTATTCCGTACAAATAAGACACAGGGCACAAACAGCAGTTAGTGAAAAAGGTGCATTTATTACAAACTGTGACATGTGATTGTGTGTAAGGTGATGACAAAAGTGGTGCGTGCAGTGACAATGAGCTGTCGGTCATGGCTGCGTGATGATCAGGGTGTACCCACTGGTTCTATGTCCATAGTCCAACACACACATGCCATCCAGATGGCTGTGTGGAGTGGGATCGTAGTCCAAGTCAATGCAGTGGCTGGTCAAGGAAGGCTGGCGGAAGGCTGGCTGGCTGCCTCACTTGCGTCTGGAGCGTGCGAAGTCCTCCCGGGAGATCTGTTTCCTCTTCGGACGGCCCCTTCCACGTTTGCGAGGGGGTGCCTGCTTGCGACATGCTGGTGGTTGAGGTGTGATCACTGGCTGTGGACGCAGGGGAACTGGACACTGCTGCTCCACCCTGCGCCCGGCAGGTGGTGGCGGAGGGGGAGCTGCTGTCCCTGGCTGTGACCTCACCGCCACCACCAGCTGTCCCATGAGGTCCACGATTTGGCCCATACGGCAGTGGTAGTGGCCACAATGACCGTGGGTGTGGCCGCAACGACAGTGGCAGCAGGGGGCTGTGAATGTTCAGCAGCCCTGGATGATGGGTTGGTGGGTAGGAGGGGTCCTGGGGAGCGGCTGGGCCCTGCTACACCAGATGGGCCTGCTTGGTTGTCCGTGTCCGAAGAGGAGGACAGATCCTCCAGATCCGTGTGTCCTCGTTGGGGGCTTGTAGGCTGGCTGTGCTGGCTGCTGGCTCCATCCCCAGCATCCAGCAGTTCGTCACCTGTGGAGAGAATGAGATTTGTTATTGTGTTGCACCTGGCGAAGTATGTATTTGTCGTCTGACATTGACAGTTCGTGCAATCTCGTACATGGGTTTCCCGGAGGCGTGTGTGTGGCTGTAGCATCTGTAGTTGTGTGTGCTTGGCAATGGGACTGTGTGCTGTGCACATGTGGCATGGGACCGGATTGGCCATGCCGATGGGTGTGTTGCTGTGCCCCTACTTATTGTGACTCTGGTGTATGCGGGATCCTGGCCCATCCTGGGTCTGGTTTGTACTTTGCTTTTGGGGTTCAAATGGAACGCTTAGGAACGCATATGGCAACATGGGGGCCATGCCCCAGATTCGCATTTGGGAGGGGATATGCTTTTGGGGTTCAAATGGAACGCTTAGGAACGCATATGGCAACATGGGGGCCATGCCCCAGATTCGCATTTGGGATGGAATATGCTTTTGGGGTTCAAATGGAACGCTTAGGAACGCATATGGCAACATGGGGGCCATGCCCCAGATTCGCATTTGGGAGGGATATGCTTTTGGGGTTCAAATGGAACGCTTAGGAACGCATATGGCAACATGGGGGCCATGCCCCAGATTCGCATTTGGGATGGAATATGCTTTTGGGGTTCAAATGGAACGCTTAGGAACGCATATGGCAACATGGGGGCCATGCCCCAGATTCGCATTTGGGAGGGGATATGCTTTTGGGGTTCAAATGGAACGCTTAGGAACGCATATGGCAACATGGGGGCCATGCCCCAGATTCGCATTTGGGATGGAATATGCTTTTGGGGTTCAAATGGAACGCTTAGGAACGCATATGGCAACATGGGGGCCATGCCCCAGATTCGCATTTGGGATGGAATATGCTTTTGGGGTTCAAATGGAACGCTTAGGAACGCATATGGCAACATGGGGGCCATGCCCCAGATTCGCATTTGGGAGGGGATATGCTTTTGGGGTACATGCTGTGAGCCATGGGTGCCGAACGTGACATGTGTTGTGGCAGCATGACAGTGCATGGTTTGAGGTGTGTGCATGCTTGACATGGCCTGCATATTTGCTGTCTGTTGTGATTACTGGACATGGCATTGGACGCATCGTTATGAGTGAGTGATAGTTGTGTGCCAGCCAACGTATTGCAGTTGTCCCATCTCCTTGGTGTGCGTGCTGCCCTGTGCCATGTGCATCACTGCAGTGCTCGGGGGGGGGTGGCCCATGTTGTGTGTTGTTGCTCACAGTGTGGTGTGCGCTTCATTGACTTCTGGCACATGGTTGGTCATGGGCATGTGTCTTAGCGTGACTGCTGTATGTGTGGCAGCTGTGCGGATGACATGCCTTTCATGAGACTGGGGCTGACGGATGGGATGGATGGTATGTTGTATGTGCATGGTGTGTCTGTGAGTTTGATGGGTTCAGTGGTGTTCGTGTGCATTTATGTTGTTCCGCTCTGTTGCGTCTAGTGTTGTTTGTCTTACATAGGCGTAGTTGTGGGGTGTGTTGTTGACAGGCAGTAGGGGCTACATGGACAGGACTTCAATGGTGTTTCGGTTGTGTGTGATGAGTTGCACAGTGGCTGCCGTGTGGGACTATATTCAGTGTGGCTTGTGCATGCAGACGTGGCTCCTTGGGTGTTGCTATGTCTGTGATGGGTCATGTGGGGTGTGAGTCTGTTGTTCATGTCCGTGTGCACATTGTTCACTTGTTCGTGACGGTGGGCGGTGCTGCGTGTTCGTCTGCTACGTGACATGTCCCATGTGTTGGTCGTGTTATGGTCCTCATGCCTCCAGTAATCCAGCCCTGTCCAGTTTCCCACCTGCAAGTTGTTCGTGCGTGCACTGTACTGGATGCCACATGGCTCTAAGCGGGGGTGCTCCATGTTGCAGGTCTGTGGGGGTGGGGGGTGTTGTGGGTCGTGGGGGTGGCTGGACACCCACTGACACCGATTGCTGTGGACCGTGATGTCTGCCTTTCGGCTGTCGTTGTGCACTGCGGTGGCTGACACGTGGCTGTGGGGTGTGGGGATGCTCCTCCTTGCTGTGCTGTGGGACTGGGGCCTGGTGTGTGTTGTACTTGGGCTGTCCACCGTCCCACCCACTGCACTTTGTGTTCCTGCCACTTACCTGTTACTTGTCGGTTAGTGCAGCTGTGGCGGATACATGGGTGTGGTGGGTGCTCGTTGTGGCGCTTCTGGCATATTTGGGGACCTGTTGGTGGTTACGTGGCTGGCTTAGTGTACACATGTCCCCACGCATCTTACAGTTGTTCGGTTTGGGCTGTGTGTGGTAGTGTCTGTTGCATGTGTGTGTGATGTGTTGTGTATTGTGTGCTGGACATGGGGGTGTTTGTCCCTGGGAGCTGTGGCATGGTGGTAGGGCATGTGAGTACATAGCGGTGTGCTGGTATACATTAGTTTGTACTTACCAGCCTCCACTCCCCTGTTAATCCGGCGAGGATCTCCGGATGGATTACGACTCGCACCTTCTCCTCCCACGCTTTGAAGGTCTTAAAGAGCGCGGGATTCCCTCCGCCAGTGACGGCAGCCAGCTCTCTGTTTTTGCCCTCCTTCTTCTTGACCAGGCTCTTTACGTCATTCCAACGTTTGTTAATCTCGACTCTGTTCCTGGGCAGGGTCCCGACTGCATTGACCTGGTCTACGATCCGGTTCCACATTCTGTTTCTGGTGGCTAGTGGTGTGTGCTGGACCATGTTCCCATAGATTTGTGGGTACACCTTGATGATCTCGTCGACCATGACCGTCAGCTCCATGGGCGTGAACTTGGGCATTCTTTGTGGTGCCATGGTGTTTGTGGTGCTGGTGCGGTGTGTGTTGTGTAATGTGCAGGGGGTTTGTGGTGCCGGTGTTTGGTGGTGGTGGTGGTGGTGGTGGTGGTGTTTGGTGGTGGTGGTGGTGGTGGTGGTGGTTGTGATGTGTGCGTTTCTGTGGTGTGCTGCTGTCCTTGCTGTGTCACTGTGTCCTCTCCTCTCCTCTCTGGTTTGCAATGTAGCAAGGGGTTGTGGTCTGTGGGAGTGCTGCTATTGTACTCACCTATGTGGGTGTGTCCTCATGGTCTGTTGTTTTCAGGTGTGTTGTGTCTGTGGTTCTGGCCTTTGTATTTTTTGTTTGTCCGGGGGGGGTGTTTTCGGGATGTGTACTGTGCTTGTGTATTTGTGCGTGCCTTGCTGTGTGGACTTGTTGGCCATGTTGTGTGCTATTGGTTTTGTGTGCGGATGGTTTCTGTGCAGGTACGTTGGCGCCATGGCTTCTGCCGTGTCGATTCTCATCGGCGTTGTTTGTGCTGGCGGGCGGTATATTTGTTGTTTTTCCGCGCTCATGTCGGTGCGATCGTAATTTCACGTGCGGTGTGTCGGCCGTGAGGGCGGGCGGTTTTGTGTTGTCGTGCGTGTTTCCGTCCGTGGCGGGCGGTTTGACTCCGACTCGGACGTTGGCGGGCAGTATTTTGTGTGCTTTTTCCGCCGATGGCGGTTTTCGGTTTGTGTAATCGTAATGGCGTGGTCGGTGTTCAGGCGGTGTGTGCGGGCGGATTTTTGCCGCTTCCATGCCTGGCGGATTTATTTACGCCGGGTATCGTAATGGGCCCCTATATACTCAAAAACTATACGATTCACTTGCAAGAGACAGCTACACTCACCAGCACCTACTCTGCAGAGAGACAGCAAAAACGATATCCCACTAGAAAGAAAAAAACAAAACCAATTACTCACAAGACAACAAAATACACATCGAGCACAAATGCAAAAAAGTTTTTGATACACAAAAAACAGAAGCCAAACATACTGCTATTATTACACCATTTGCAAAAAACACATTCATGCAGAGAAATGAAAAACATTTACATTGTACAAAAAAAAGACTCTTAGCAAACACATGCACCTACACAAACAGCAGAACCACCAGTAACGAAACCGCAACCTGGATCAGTCTAAAGAGCAAAAGCCTTGAACTAGAACAAAAAGGGAGAAATAAAGCATTACAATTGCAATTCACAAGAAATAAACAATTAACATTTTAACACGCTATGTCACTACCCAAATGGTCAATCGGCCAGATGGGCCTTCAAATAGGGCTGAGAAAAATGGGGGGTGATCTTGCCCAAGGGATCGGGTGAGGTTGTCTGCCAGGCCAATCTGTCCCCCAGGTGGGGCAGAAAACAGCAGACAGAAATGTGGCCCCCTTGCAAAAGTAATAAATCTCTGGTGCCTAGTAGGGTTTTCTGCCTCCCCCCTCCCGCCTAGGGCAGAAAGGCCAAAAAAAGGGGCAGATCTGTCCCCAGGGGGCAGAATACACATTAAAAAAATATGCCCCCAGGAAGCGACCCTTGCCCAAGGGGTCGCTTCCATTTAAATTTCAAAGACCTCCCTGGTGTCTAGTGGGGTTTTCTGCCCCCGATCTGCCCCCAGGGGGTGCAGAATACACATAAAAAAAAAATATACCCCCTGGAAGCGACCCTTGCCCAAGGGGTCGCTTCCATTTTTTTGGGAAACAGGCCCAAATTCACCTTTCCCCTCCACCTACAACCAAACTACTATTTTTCCCCATAACTAGACCTTCC
>CAWUFW010028518.1:0-21549 GCA_963921515.1 Calotriton arnoldi | reverse complement strand
ATCGAGTCGCACGGAAGGGAAAATGCAGCCCCGTCCGGCCGGACAAGTACGATGCGCTTTCCGTACGCGCCGAACCCGTCGCTACGCACGGCACGTCAAAGCATCCGGGAGAGGCGCACATAAGCTCCGAATCGCGCCACAACACGATCCACGGCTACGAGACGAACACAGCACAGACGAGGACGACGCGAAGCGACGAGGACGAAGCGAAGCGACGAGGACGAAGCCAAGCGACGAGGACGACGCGAAGCAACGAGAAGGACGAACGACACGAACCAACCATGAATCCCTTCGTCCCGATCATACCAATATTCTACATCTACTACCGGAACAGGCACGGACGCGTACGGCGCAGAAGGTAAGTCAGACACCAACCACAAAACACATACAACACGTACACGACACATCACACACATACACTGGGAATCTGAATATACTTGCAACAGCAGCACCATAGGGGCGGGATGCCCATCACCAATGCCACATATGCACACAGGGGCCTGAATGCGCGCCACCACCCCAACCCAGGGGGGCTGGATGCCAACCACCCTCAACCAGGGGGGCAGGATGCCTACCACTACTACCACCCTCACCCAGGGGGGCAGGATGCCCACCACTACTACCACCCTTAGCCAGGGTGGCAGGATGCCTACCACTACTACCACCCTTAGCCAGGGGGCAGGATGCCTACCACTACTACCACCCTTAGCCAGGGGGCAGGATGCCCACCACTACTACCACCCTTAGCCAGGGGGGCTGGATGCCTACCACTACTACCACCCTTAGCCAGGGGGCAGGATGCCCACCACTACTACCACCCTCACCCAGGGGGGCTGGATGCCTACCACTACTACCACCCTCACCCAGGGGTGGCAGGATGCCTACCACTACTACCACCCTCACCCAGGGGGGCTGGATGCCTACCACTACTACCACCCTTAGCCAGGGGGCAGGATGCCCACAACTACTACCACCCTCACCCAGGGGGCAGGATGCCTACCACTACTACCACCCTTAGCCAGGGTGGCAGGATGCCTACCACTACTACCACCCTTAGCCAGGGGGGCAGGATGCCCACAACTACTACCACCCTCACCCAGGGGGGCAGGATGCCTACCACTACTACCACCCTTAGCCAGGGTGGCAGGATGCCTACCACTACTACCACCCTTAGCCAGGGGGCAGGATGCCTACCACTACTACCACCCCAACCCAGGGGCGGCTGGATGCCTACCACTACTACCACCCTTAGCCAGGGGGGCTGGATGCCTACCACTACTACCACCCTTAGCCAGGGGGCAGGATGCCCACCACTACTACCACCCTCACCCAGGGGGCTGGATGCCTACCACTACTACCACCCTCACCCAGGGGGGCAGGATGCCTACCACTACTACCACCCTCACCCAGGGGGCAGGATGCCTACCACTACTACCACCCTTAGCCAGGGGGGCTGGATGCCTACCACTACTACCACCCTCACCCAGGGGGGCAGGATGCCTACCACTACTACCACCCTTAGCCAGGGGGGCTGGATGCCTACCACTACTACCACCCCAACCCAGGGGGGCTGGATGCCTACCACTACTACCACCCTTAGCCAGGGGGCAGGATGCCCACAACTACTACCACCCTCACCCAGGGGGGCAGGATGCCTACCACTACTACCACCCTTAGCCAGGGGGCAGGATGCCTACCACTACTACCACCCTTAGCCAGGGTGGCAGGATGCCTACCACTACTACCACCCTTAGCCAGGGGGCAGGATGCCTACCACTACTACCACCCTTAGCCAGGGGGGCAGGATGCCTACCACTACTACCACCCCAACCCAGGGGGGCTGGATGCCTACCACTACTACCACCCTTAGCCAGGGGGCAGGATGCCCACCACTACTACCACCCTCACCCACGGGGGCAGGATGCTCTACCACTACTACCACCCTTAGCCAGGGTGGCAGGATGCCTACCACTACTACCACCCTTAGCCAGGGTGGCAGGATGCCTACCACTACTACCACCCTTAGCCAGGGGGCAGGATGCCTACCACTACTACCACCCTTAGCCAGGGGGCAGGATGCCCACCACTACTACCACCCTTAGCCAGGGGGGCTGGATGCCTACCACTACTACCACCCTTAGCCAGGGGGGCTGGATGCCTACCACTACTACCACCCCCACTCATAGGATGGACAATGCATGACACAACAAGCACACCACAACCTAGGGAATGCAAGATTAAGACATCCCCCCACCACCATGACAAGCGTGTGTAGGCTGTGTCAAATGCCTACAACACCGAACATGACTTTCAACATACAATGTGACCCCCTAGCACATGTGCCACACATATATGTGTGTGGCACCCACAATGCAAGCAGCCCATGACCATTGTGGCAATGGGGCCTAAACCCCCATCATCACAGTGACCAAAAGGTAAGTGTGGGGTCCATAGCTGAAGCACATTTTGACCATTGTGGCAATGGGGTCCAAACCCCCATCATCACAGTGACCAAAAGGCAAGTGTGGGGTCCATAGCTGAAGCACATTTTGACCATTGTGGCAATGGGGTCCAAACCCCCATCATCACAGTGACCAAAAGGCAAGTGTGGGGTCCATAGCTGAAGCACATTTTGACCATTGTGGCAATGGGGTCTACACCCTCATCATCACAGTGACCAAAAGGTAATTGTTGACAAAGAAAGAGCTGCAACTGCCAAACTGCATGGATCATTCCTGCTCACAGAACCAAAAACTCATCTGTGGCAAAGTAGTGTATGTGTCCCATTGCAACATAAATTGGGGGAGCCAAATACTGCAGTGCAAATGAAACATTCCTTTGGCCATGTGCAGACAAACAACACCCATGGGGGCTGAGACCGTCAACAGTCATCAATGACACAATGACAGAAGTGACCATCAGAATGCAGAACCACATATTTGCACCAATGGGCACACAAATGCAGATACCCTGTGGAGACAGCAGATGTGAGGTGAACAGATACCATACCATGGCAGCAATGGGACACACAAACCATGATCACTGTGCTGACCGATGACCTAGGAGTCCCAGGGACAGCAGGGGAAACACACCAAACAACATACAGCCAATGGCACACCCAAGATATGCCAATGCAGTGGTGCAGATGCACAAACACAAACAGGCAGACCAACACTGTCATCATACACAGCAGGTGAGGGGTGGGGGTGCCAGTGTCCCCAGGCAACCACACAACACATGAGGAGAGCTGAATACCAATCATACAGATGTGCATACACTGCCACACTAAGGTAACTCATGGATCCAAATCCCCTATGTGGGCAAGCAGGCATTGTCAGGTGAGAGGGAGCACAAAACACACATGTCACACAGGCACGTAGGAACAACAACTGACACAGCAAGTCACAGACACACCACAGCACCACCCCCAGGGCCCCCACAATGTGGTGACCCTGGGCTGAATAAAAATACCACTGTGATGACAAAGCTAAATGTCGTTCACACTATGAACCACAGTCAGGTGTCCTGAGCAACAAACTACCATCACACCTACACAAGCACAAATCAATCAGCATGGCCAGTAAGCCAAGGCCAACATGGAGGCAGGGGCCTAGCCGGGCAACAACTCTCATCTGCACACACTCAACACCACACCCCTCGACCTCCAACAATGTGCAGCAGTGAAGTACACATGCACTGGTGACATTGCACATGCACCCATGACTATTCCAGGGTGGTGGGTGGGAACCAAGGTGTAGAAACACATCACACATGGACACTCAACAAGACTCCTGAATGTCTGACACACTGCACACTACGCTGTACATGGACATGACGGCAATACCACACCGACCAATGGGATCCCAGCCACAGTCACACACCAATGAAGAAGCCAAGGTCACCCACAACGAACACACATAGACAACTTCCAACATTGCAGCTCTGACCCTGAGGAGTGGCAGCAGTCACACACACAACATGTCACAATCACTGAAAGATAACACAAACTGGAAATCACATGACAGGGGCAAACAACAAGTGCCAAGGGGAAACCTGACTGTGACCCATCTGCGTCTGCACACAAACTCAGCCCTGACAGCAAACACACCTATGGGTGACACCCTGATGACCAGTAATGTGCCATGCACCCACATCACAGAGAACACAGGGAGAAGACTTTGGGGGAACATAGCTCAAGTCAGCAAGCATCACAAACAGGTACAACACTAGGGATCACAGCATGCGCAGATGAATGGAAGTGAACACACAGACATGCACATACAACACACACCTTGGGTGCAGGCAATGTCACACGTGTACACACTGCCATGAGGGGACTCCACTCCTGTGTGAGGAAAGCTGTGCCATATGTTGCCTCAGTAGGGCCCCATCATGTCAGCTGAGCACTTGGTCACACAATCAACAATTAGCACCAAATGAGGGCTCCCATCACATCAGCCTGGTCATGGATGTGCCAACGGAATCATCAGCACAGATCCAACACACTTGTATAGCAATGTTGCACTGACTACACGGATGAGTCCCTCCCCATTGATGCCCAAACCTGCATGTCCACTGGAGATGGCAACACGGTCAGGGAAGTAGACAAATGCAACGATGGCAGGCACAACAGATGTGCAGGGGTGGAAGCCACAGATATGAAATTGCCAATGTAAGTAGGAAACCCATTGCCAAATACTGAACACATGACACCCTCAGATGCTGCTATTGATGACATGGATACACCACATGATAGGACACATTCCCCCTGGACCACATGGGTTCCTGCACAGTAACACTTCATAATCATGAGACCAGATATCACCATCACTGCAGCAAGGGCATGGTTAGCTGCACCAACAACATGTACATCTGAAGCATGAGCACTAGAGAAAAGAAAGTTGCTTTATTCAGCATATGTGTTGAGGCCAAACGAAGTCCTGAAAAAAGAGCAAAGGCCAATGGCCAGTCCATTGTCAAAGTTCAAACAGGGTGACACTGGCAGATGTCACCCTACGCATGCCTGCACAATACCAGGGACAATCCACTAGGAGGGGCAACCGGGGGGCAGGCCAGGCACCGCAGGGACAGGATCAGGGCTCACCAGGGGGAGTCAGGGAAGGGGTGGTGGGTGCAGGAGAGCCACTGACAACTGCAGTGGAGGTGTCTGACATGGTGTGTGCCGGCACAACTGGGGGCATGACACAGATGTCGTGGGTGCCGGCACAACTGCAGTGGACCCTGCAGATGGGGTGGACAGGTCCGCCACTGCAGTGCCCAAGTCAGACAGGGCGGTAGTGGACTCCACTGCAGTGCCTACCTCCAGGGGAGGAGAATGGGGAACAGGCAAGGTGGGTTGGACAGAGGGGGGACACCCTCACCACATCAGTGGCACAGACAAGCGCAGCGGGGGTGTGGTGCTGGGAGAGCAAGTGGCAGGGGGAGAAGGCCGGAGCATCTTGGGGATGGTATATCTGTGGGTGGGGGAACCTGGGGCAGGGTGTGGTGGGGGCACCTGTGCAGTGGGGGCCTGAGGGATGGAGGACGGAGACCTTGTGCCTGAGCTGCAGGGCGGTGGCGGGGTCTTGCTCTTAGCACTCCGGGGGACTTGCGGGTGGGGGCCTCAGTCCGTCTGCGCCTGGGGGAGGGTGTCCGGGGGCGAGGGGCACTCTGCTCCGTGTGGGTGGGCTTCCTCTTCCCCCGGGATGCTGGAGCAGCTTCATCGGTGGGGAAGAGGCCGAGGTCACAGAGGAAGAGCTGCTGTGACTTTGGGGTTGCAGGTGAGGCAAGGGAGGGTGCTTTGGAGGGAGAGGGAACTGAGGACTGCGCAGTGCATGTGGATGCGTGTGTGTGTTCCAGGGCCCCATCCCCTGTGAGTCTGGCTTCAGTCCCCTGAATGTGCGTGCGTGTGCGTTTTGTCATTGGCGTGTGTGTCAGTGTGCTGGATGTGTGTGTGCTGGTGTGTGCCTGTGCCAGTGTGTGTGTGCCTGGGATGGGTAAGGTGCTGGGGAGTGTGGATGGAGCAGAGGCAGGAGGGGTGAGGGACCGTTTGAGGAGGGACACTGCTGCCGTCAGGGAGGAGTCCATGGACCTATTGCCCCTCTGTAGGTCAGACATGCCCGATGAGATGCCCTCCATGAACGACACCAGCTGAGTCAACAGCGCGGTGTGCGCATGGAGGACACTCAGCATGGCTGTCTGCCCTACATGGAGCTGGCGAAGGAGGTACACAGACTCCTCACTCAGGGCAGCAGGGGACACAGGGGCAGGGGTGCGGTGCCTGGCCCAAAGGAGACACGCTCCCGGACATGGGAGCCTCCACGGACCTGGGGAATGGGAGCCGATGGGAGGGCGGTGGTGGTGCTGGTGGTGGCGGGGACAGCAACACTAGCTGGGGTGTGGTGGCTGCTGACACCCGCCTCCACAAGGGAGTCATCCTCCGAGTTGCTCTGGTCCTCAGCTGAGGTGGATGCTGCTGAGGACTCCTCGGTGTGGCTCCCTCGCCCTCCGTGCCACTGGGTCCCTCCGACCACTCCTCGGCTGCTGACCCAGTCTGGCTCTCCGGCTCCTCCTGGTCCGTGGAGCTGTCCCCTTCCGTGGCCGTGGATGTATCTGCAAACAATGGGGAAACAGACAGACATCAGTCACCTGCACCAAACGCACACACCACTGTGAGCACAGCACATTACAGAGCAAGCCCTGGCATCATTAGTTGTACATTGCTAAAAGTGCCCTAATTGAACAGGAGAAGTCAATTGTCAGTCTGATGCCAAGCATGGCACTCACATCCCACATGGCCTTGCACCCATCTGTCTGGTGTCTGTTGGATTGCAACACCCCAGTGTTGACACATGCACCAAGTACACAGTAGTTGGACAGTGCAGAGGACACGGTGTGGACACATCACAGCTCTTGCCACTGAGTCAGTACAGGTTTACGGATGTAAGGGATGCCCAGAGTCAAATAGGAAATGCATGTGATGCATTCCAGCGACAGACACCATGATGCACCCATGTCCTGATAGCCAGCGCCACTATGGTGTGCATGTAGCACATGTCACTCCCCTGCAGGATCACCAATCAGTAGACACATGCCATGGCGGAGGCATGACTGCAAAGTCATACATCACTGTCTCAGTGATGTATGACTTTGCAGCCAGACAACAACACTCTGCACTGTGTCACAATAGTAGGTCATGGGGAATGCAAGTCCTGGAGCTGCACAAGTGCACATGTACATCCCCCCACAACACATCCTCTTAACCCTCATCTGTCCAGGTCATACCTATTGGACATATGGGAGACCTGTGACACTACCCTCTGAACCTGAGCCCCTCACACTCTGCTGTGCATGGGGAACAGCTGCCTGAACTTCACATTTACATGCCCCAGTCTGCATGGGCAGCTGATCAGACACCTATGTGTCACACAAGTATCGTCTCCTATGGTCACATCTCCAGTGGCATGCTGAGCCCCTACCAAGAAACTCCACAGCAGTCCTGGCGACTAATCCACAGCACACTGACACAGAGGCAGACACCTGAGGGGTCAAAACACTGTGCACAATGTGTCCTCTGATACACGGGAGTGGGAGTACAGAGTGTATTGTATGGCCTGGAGTAGGCATGACTGTCCAGCCCCACATGAATGAGGGATGAGCCCTGGACTGTAGGCAGCTGGCTAAGTATGTGTGACACACGTCATATACATACTCCTGGGGCCCAAACATTGTTCCCACCCGCAGCATGGGTGTGTGCCAGGTACCCCAGCCACATGTGGTGGATCAGCTCAGCAATTGGACCACAGATCAAAGTAACACGCTGAATACATGTCAGAATACAGGCATTGTGTAAGCAATGGACCCACCCATGATGCCCACCACAGAGTCAGGGAAACAGATGCTGTCTCCCACCTTGAGTCAAGCAAACTGCAAGGACACAGTCCTAAGTGACAGAATTCCCTGCATGTAAGGGCCACACCTGGGTATCAGATGAGGAGTGGGCAGTGCACAATAGAGGGACATGGCTCCTGGACAACATGACTGCTGTACTGTGGCAGTTCAACCTGGCCCGAGGAGGGCACATAACATGTTAGACAGAGTACACAGTGCAGTCTTTGACTCACCCCTCCTTGCTGCTCTCTGGCCTTCAGCTGCCCATCCAGGTCTGGAAAGACCACCGCCAGGATCCTGAGCATGTGGGGGTCAGGGTCCGTGTTCCGCCCCTCCTGCGAGGAGGCGACAGCTTCAGCTGGACCCGTGCAATCCTCCGGGTCCAGCCCCGAAGGTCCTGCCACCTCTTTTGGCAGTTGCGGATCCGGCGCTTGTAGACCCCCACGGACCGGACAGCCCGGACGATGTCCTTCCATATCTCATGCTTCCGATGGGCAGAAGCCTGTCAGGATGACAAAGTGATAAGGCCATTACTACACATGCAACATATCCGTGCATGACACAGTTGCATATACATGTCGCAATCACAGGGGCACATGGTGTACCCAGGCAGTGCACGGCTGCCCATGGACAGTTTTCCAGAAGTCACTACATGGTATCATAGCATGGGGAGTAAAACCCTGTTCAGAAGCACTGTCACTGCACCATACCTGTCCAGTGCAAGTCACTACACACTATGGGGGGTGACAACTACTCAGTGAGCCTGCTAGCCAGTGGTGTGCTGACTCTCAGCCTTGCTAGTCAGACAAAATGCACATTCAGAAAGGCAGTGCACAGAACACTCACCTGCTCCCCTGGTGTCCCATACAGCTTGCTGTACTGTGGAAGTAGGCTGTCCAGCAGGGCCTGGTTCTCTTCAAGGCTGAAGGCTGGGGCTCTCTCCACAGTACGTGCCATTGCAGGGTCCAGAGGGGCAGAGACAGCAGCAGTGCAGTGGCAGATGTCGTCCTGGAGCATGTAGTGCAGGCAAGTGGGCTCTCAGGGGAACATGCAGCAATATATATGTGCTGGAGAGGCAGATACTGTCCCTTGTGTCCAAAGTGATAGGTCCAAGTCGTTTGCATCTTCTGAATCTGGCCAATCCATGGAATAGCAGCACCAAAACACGCCCACAGCATCCTTCAAAATTTCAACTTCATGACATACATGATTTTGCAACATTGTTGTGGGTGACCAACTGATTTTCCAGCAACCGACTCGTTCGAATATTCGAAAACGCGTCCGTTGCCAGGCAAGCCCATTGTCAATGGGTGCGCACCGATCGGTCCATTGAGGTACAACGCGCACAGGGGTACAACGCGTACCCGCACACATTGAATGCAATGGGCCGGCCGGAGGCACCGATCGGTCCATTGCAGTACAACGCGCACAGGGGTACAACGCGTACCCGCACATTGAATGCAATGGGCCGGCCGGAGGCACCGATCGGTCCATTGCAGTACAACGCGCACAGGGGTACAACGCGTACCCGCACACATTGAATGCAATGGGCCGGCCGGAGGCACCGATCGGTCCATTGCAGTACAACGCGCACAGGGGTACAACGCGTACCCGCACACATTGAATGCAATGGGCCGGCCGGAGGCACCGATCGGTCCATTGCAGTACAACGCGCACAGGGGTACAACGCGTACCCGCACATTGAATGCAATGGGCCGGCCGGAGGCACCGATCGGTCCATTGCAGTACAACGCGCACAGGGGTACAACGCGTACCCGCACACATTGAATGCAATGGGCCGGCCGGAGGCACCGATCGGTCCATTGCAGTACAACGCGCACAGGGGTACAACGCGTACCCGCACACATTGAATGCAATGGGCCGGCCGGAGGCACCGATCGGTCCATTGCAGTACAACGCGCACAGGGGTACAACGCGTACCCGCACACATTGAAAGCAATGGGCCGGCCGGAGGCACCGATCGGTCCATTGCAGTACAACGCGCACAGGGGTACAACGCGTACCCGCACACATTGAATGCAATGGGCCGGCCGGAGGCACCGATCGGTCCATTGCAGTACAACGCGCACAGGGGTACAACGCGTACCCGCACACATTGAATGCAATGGGCCGGCCGGAGGCACCGATCGGTCCATTGCAGTACAACGCGCACAGGGGTACAACGCGTACCCGCACACATTGAATGCAATGGGCCGGCCGGAGGCACCGATCGGTCCATTGCAGTACAACGCGCACAGGGGTACAACGCGTACCCGCACACATTGAAAGCAATGGGCCGGCCGGAGGCACCGATCGGTCCATTGCTGTTCAACGCATCACTGTACATGTGACTGGCATATGTCAGCATGCCTGTCTCAGATGGACATATGCCAGCCACAGATAGCTCCCAGGGAGTGAGGGGCACACCTACATCACGACAGCCTGTCCAAACCTTATCATAAGGCATGTAAGGCTGCATTTCCTATTGTGTGTATGTTGGTGTACATGTTGTCCTGTGGGTGTCACCTGTGGGCAGCCACCCCCAGGCTGTGCACGTGTTAATGGGGACAGGATCCTGGGTGTTACGTGTACGTGACCACTGTGATGTGCAACTGTTCATATCTGTGCATGTGCCATGGTCACATTTCACAGTGGTGTTTGTGTATGTCATGTCACATACCCCGTGAGTCCCATGTGGGACGGTATGTTTGAGCCAGGGTGTCCCAGTGGCACAATAGTGATGGCCCTCCACAGTCTTTGTGCATGTAGTGTTTACAATGTCTCTGATTTCATGTGCACAATGGGAGACAGTCTCCACATCCACGTTGTGTGTGCATGGACTCTGATGTTGTGCGTGTGTGTCACAGACGTCCATGGCTCTCCTGCCATGGCAAGTGTGGCCACTACCTGTGGGGGTCATGTTTGTTTTGTTGTGGTGTACACATGATACTCCAGGTGATGCCAGTGTCCATGTGGCATTACAGGGTCCCTGGGAATGTGCCTGTCGTTGAGCTGTGGTGCCTGGGGCACATCTGTCCTCACATGTCACTGGGGGGTGACTGTGACACAGCATCATGATATCCAATGGGCCAACCTGGGACAAATTGATGCCACCTGTAGGACCGTGTTGACAGATGTTGGCCATGTATGTACCATACATGTCGTTCCGGTACTGCACACTTCATGTAGTTGTGCCTCATGATGATGTATGTTGGGATCTTGAGTGTGTTCAATGCCGCATATGTGGGGTGACTGACGATCTTGCTTACTTCTCCTCTGCACTGCAGGGCTCCTGCTGTCCATCGGCCATTCCCAGACCTGGCAACGATGGTGGAACGGGACAGCATCCGACGGTACCGCTTCACCAGGCAGCTGATTGAGGATTTGGCAGTGCAGTTGTCCCCACATTTGCAGCCTGGCCGGCCGTATCCTACAGCGCTGACCCCCAAGGTGAAGGTGATGGCAGCCCTACACTTCTTTGCCACCGGTACCTTCCAACATACTGTGGCGTCTGCTGGTGGGATGTCACAGACCATGTTCAGCCGTGTGCTCCGCGATTTCTTGGCGGCAATGTTGCTCTTCCTGAACCGGTACATCTATTTCCCTAGACTGCGACGACTCACTGACGTGAAGAGTGACTTTTATGCCCTGGGGAGGATGCCGCATGTCATTGGCTCCATTGATGGGACACATGTGGCTTTGGTACCACCACAGGCCCAGGAGCAGGCCTACAGGAACCGCAAGCACTACCACTCGGTCAATGCACTGGTGGTGTGTCTTGCAGACATGACCATCACACACGTGTGTGCCCGTTTCCCTGGTTCAGCACACGATGCCTTTGTGATGAGGAGTAGTCGCATCCCCAGGTTGATGGCACAGATGCAGAACCAGCGTGCCTGGCTTGTCGGTGTGTACTGACTTTGTGCCATTGTGTGTGATCTGATCTGTAGTATTCCGCCCACTTTTCCAAGTCAGCTGATGTGCACTTGTCTGTCCGTAGGTGACTCGGGATACCCCAACATGCCGTGGTTGCTGACACCCTCAGGAACCCTGTGACACCTGCCCAGATGCGCTACAATGAGGCACATGGTCGGACCAGGAGAGTGATTGAGCGGACCTTTGGTCTCCTGAAGAGCCGCTTCCGCTGCCTGGACAAGACCGGAGGGTCCCTCCCATATGCCCCTGCGAAAGTGTGCAAGATTATCATCGTCTGCTGCATGCTCCACAACCTGGCAGTGCGGAAGGAGTTGCCTCTCATCCAGGATGACGATGACCAACATCCGCCACCTGTGGAGGATCCTGGCCTGGACCACGATGCCAGTGACGATGATGATGATGATGGTGATGGTGATGTCCGCACACAGCTCATCACCAACTTCTTTAGCTGAATGTGAGTATCCTGAGGTGTCATGTGAATGATGTGAGTTGGCATGATGTGTGGGTGGTGCTCTGGTGCTGTTGGAGTGTGTCCATGGGCTACTTGACTGGATGTGTGTTGCGATGTGTGGTGACAGGTGGGCTGTACTCCCCAACAGTGTTGACATGCTAACTTGGTTCTGGGTGGGTATCTTGTAACATGTATTGTGCATGAGTTTTGCTGTTCTGTCCTGTACTCCATTGCTTTTGACTGTGTGTCATTTCTGTCCTTCACAGGGTACTTTCAGATTCGTTTGGTCAACTGTGTCCACCGACAACGTGATTGCACATCCAGGCTGGTAGCTGTTGTGTCCCTACAGGTGATGTGCGCCACACCCATGGACTTCC
This sequence comes from Calotriton arnoldi, assembly GCA_963921515.1. NCBI lineage: Eukaryota > Metazoa > Chordata > Amphibia > Caudata > Salamandridae > Calotriton > Calotriton arnoldi. The sequence goes on along the minus strand of CAWUFW010028518.1, from coordinate 8,895 downwards.
TTCTGTCTACAGTTGTTGACTGTGTGCCCGCTACCAGGTGGGGTTACCTTGCATCTGTAGTGGTTACGGCATGTTGCTACTGTGTAATAAACCTGTGCTTCACTTAGTGATGTGCGTTGTCTGTGGTCACACATTTGACTGCCATTTGCTTACTGCACCTGTGGGCTACTTGACTACAACTGGGAATGGGTGTGGTGTCTGTGCATTGCACCGTCTTCCCTGGCAACATCAGTGTAGGCAATGAGTCAGATGGCCTAGGTGTGTATGTGTTGTGTAGCCCTGGTGGTGTGTCTCCCTCATATGTGTCACGTTGCCTGTACTCACATGCCTGTGTTGTCCTTGCTGTTGCAGTTCGCATACACAGTGTAATTTTGCAGTTCATCATCCCCATAACAGCACCCACGTTGGAATCACGACAGAGGCAAGTATGGTGTATTATGTGTGTTTATAGTGATAATAGTGCATAGGATGGATTGTGCTGTACATGAATCTTGCAATCCCAAGTTCCTAGATGAATAGAAAGTCCAGGTAGACAGGATCCCCAGTATCGGGGCCACAGTTGTCTGACACATTGTTCCAACTTGTACTCCCCATGCAATGTGTGGGAGTAGTGTTGCCATCAACAGGGTGAACAGTCTGTGCACAAAGGCGAAAATCCAGAACAGGTTCAGGCTTCCTGGGAGTTGCGCTTGGCCATCAGCCTCTCACTTTCCCCTCCTCGGACGACCCCTCTTCTTGGGGGGCCCTCTAGTGCAGGCTGCTGCGGTGCAGGGGACTCTCCGCCAGAGTCCTCCTCCCTCCCTGTGGCAGTTGCAGTTTGTTCGGTACCAGATGTTGTTGGCACACAGGGAGGTGTGGACTGGTTGCTGTTCATCTGGCGGAGGCATTGTAAAATGTCCCTGTGCACCGCCGTCATCTCATGTAGTACATCCCACTTGGACTCCACGCGGGTCATGTGGGAGTCCACACGTGACATGTGGGAGTCCACACGTGACATGTGTGACTCCACGTGGGACATGTGGGAGTCCAAGCGGGCATGATGGGCAGCCTGCTGCTGTTTGATGTCTCTGAGGAGCCCCACTACCTGGCTGAGCTCTCCGGTGCTGGACTGGTACGCATCAGCTATGCGTACCAGTTGTGGGTCTTCATGCACACCAGCAACGTCTGCAAGCAGCGACCTCTGTCTCCCACCCCTCCCACCACCCCTGCTGACATGTGCAGTGTGTGCAGTTGCACGCACAGATAACCCTGGTCCACCTTGGGGGTTGGTGGTGGTGGTGGTGTCCATGGCCCCAGGTTGGTCCAGGGTCACTGCGCTGGTGTTGTTCCTTATTCTGTCCATGTCGGCAGGGATGGTATTCGTGGTGACAGTCGTTGGAGGGGTGGGTGCAGGGGGTGCAGCTGGTGGACCTGCTGGTGCTGCAGCTGGTGGTCCTGCTGGTGCAGCATGTTGACTTGCACCGGATGTGCCAGGTTGTTCTTCATCGTCCGAGGAGGACAGAGGCTGTACGACGCCAGTGAGCTCGGCATCCTCTTGAGCCTGGGACTGGGACTCCTCAGCGTCTGCTGCTGTGTCCCTATCATCACCTGTTTTTGGGAGACACAAACAATGTATGTCATGTTTCTGCAGGCATCAGTGGTTGACACACCTGACAGTTGTGACTGTGCCTCGGGGTGCGGGCCTGTACATTGTATTGTCCTAAGTCGTCACAGTCAGGGGTTGATATTGGTGTGGCACATTGTCCTGCATTATTTGGGCATTTCTATGTATTCTCTGGGGTGTGAACATGGTCTGCATTGATTGTGTTTGGTTGACAGCCAGACCTCCTTCCCACCCACCCACCCACCCAGTCAGTTATCCCACCATGGAACGTGCTTGCATTGCAGGGAGTGTAAGTTGTCTCTCAGGATGTCAGTCAGAGGTGTCCTGCTGTTTGTTGGTGCACAGTTGGCAGCAGGGCCTTGTGCTCCCCGCAGCAGTAGCCAGTGTCAGCCATCTTGTGAGTCCTTCTCCACTCCCTGTGATGTGAGCATGGTTCAGGGTGGTGTTGATGGGCCAGTTGTGAGGCTGAGCAATGTCTGTGACTACGACTCCCATCATGCTATTGCCTCCACCCCCTTCCCAGCATGCCCATGCTTCCTTCCTTTTGACTCTGCTTCCCTGTGGGGTGGGCTGGCTGTGCTGACAGGATGGCTGGGAGTGTTGTCCTGGCAGTTGTTTGGCTAAGAGTCCCAAGAGTGTCCCTGTGCTTCACACAACATAACCCAGGGTGGTGGTGCTTTGTGGGATCTTGTGTTAGGATGGAGGGCATTGCATTCTACCAGGTGGGTACTGTGGAGTTTGTGTTGGGGGGGGTGTGAGGGGAGGTGCTGGTGACTATGGTCAGTGCTGCAAGTCCCCCTTCCCACCCAGCCAGCCGGATATCCCACCATGGAACGTGCTTGCATTGCAGGGAGTGTAAGTTGTCTCTCAGGATGTCAGTCAGTGGTGTCCTGCTGTTTGTTGGTGCACAGTTGGCAGCAGGGCCTTGTGCTCCCCACAGCAGTAGCCAGTGTCAGCCATCTTGTGAGTCCTTCTCCACTCCCTGTGATGTGAGCATGGTTCAGGGTGGTGTTGATGGGCCAGTTGTGAGGCTGAGCAATGTCTGTGACTACGACTCCCATCATGCTATTGCCTCCACCCCCTTCCCAGCATGCCCATGCTTCCTTCCTTTTGACTCTGCTTCCCTGTGGGGTGGGCTGGCTGTGCTGACAGGATGGCTGGGAGTGTTGTCCTGGCAGTTGTTTGGCTAAGAGTCCCAAGAGTGTCCCTGTGCTTCACACAACATAACCCAGGGTGGTGGTGCTTTGTGGGATCTTGTGTTAGGATGGAGGGCATTGCATTCTACCAGGTGGGTACTGTGGAGTTTGTGTTGGGGGGGTGTGAGGGGAGGTGCTGGTGACTATGGTCAGTGCTGCAAGTCCCCCTTCCCACCCAGCCAGCCGGATATCCCACCATGGAACGTGCTTGCATTGCAGGGAGTGGAAGTTGTCTCTCAGGATGTCAGTCAGTGGTGTCCTGCTGTTGGTTGATGTGCAGTTCCCAGCATGCCCTTGTGCTCCCCACGACACAGCAACAGTGTCAGACATCTTTGATGGGCCTTTCTACTCTCTGTGGGATGTGCATGCGTGAGTGTGAGCTTGCTGGGCCATGTGGTGGGGGATGTAGAGCTGTGACTACGACTCCCATCATGCTATTGCCTCCACCCCCTTCCCAGCATGCCCATGCTTCCTTCCTTTTGACTCTGCTTCCCTGTGGGGTGGGCTGGCTGTGCTGACAGGATGGCTGGGAGTGTTGTCCTGGCAGTTGTTTGGCTAAGAGTCCCAAGAGTGTCCCTGTGCTTCACACAACATAACCCAGGGTGGTGGTGCTTTGTGGGATCTTGTGTTAGGATGGAGGGCATTGCATTCTACCAGGTGGGTACTGTGGAGTTTGTGTTGGGGGGGTGAGGGGAGGTGCTGGTGACTATGGTCAGTGCTGCAAGTCCCCCTTCCCACCCAGCCAGCCGGATATCCCACCATGGAACGTGCTTGCATTGCAGGGAGTGTAAGTTGTCTCTCAGGATGTCAGTCAGTGGTGTCCTGCTGTTTGTTGGTGCACAGTTGGCAGCAGGGCCTTGTGCTCCCCACAGCAGTAGCCAGTGTCAGCCATCTTGTGAGTCCTTCTCCACTCCCTGTGATGTGAGCATGGTTCAGGGTGGTGTTGATGGGCCAGTTGTGAGGCTGAGCAATGTCTGTGACTACGACTCCCATCATGCTATTGCCTCCACCCCCTTCCCAGCATGCCCATGCTTCCTTCCTTTTGACTCTGCTTCCCTGTGGGGTGGGCTGGCTGTGCTGACAGGATGGCTGGGAGTGTTGTCCTGGCAGTTGTTTGGCTAAGAGTCCCAAGAGTGTCCCTGTGCTTCACACAACATAACCCAGGGTGGTGGTGCTTTGTGGGATCTTGTGTTAGGATGGAGGGCATTGCATTCTACCAGGTGGGTACTGTGGAGTTTGTGTTGGGGGGGTGTGAGGGGAGGTGCTGGTGACTATGGTCAGTGCTGCAAGTCCCCCTTCCCACCCAGCCAGCCGGATATCCCACCATGGAACGTGCTTGCATTGCAGGGAGTGTAAGTTGTCTCTCAGGATGTCAGTCAGTGGTGTCCTGCTGTTTGTTGGTGCACAGTTGGCAGCAGGGCCTTGTGCTCCCCACAGCAGTAGCCAGTGTCAGCCATCTTGTGAGTCCTTCTCCACTCCCTGTGATGTGAGCATGGTTCAGGGTGGTGTTGATGGGCCAGTTGTGAGGCTGAGCAATGTCTGTGACTACGACTCCCATCATGCTATTGCCTCCACCCCCTTCCCAGCATGCCCATGCTTCCTTCCTTTTGACTCTGCTTCCCTGTGGGGTGGGCTGGCTGTGCTGACAGGATGGCTGGGAGTGTTGTCCTGGCAGTTGTTTGGCTAAGAGTCCCAAGAGTGTCCCTGTGCTTCACACAACATAACCCAGGGTGGTGGTGCTTTGTGGGATCTTGTGTTAGGATGGAGGGCATTGCATTCTACCAGGTGGGTACTGTGGAGTTTGTGTTGGGGGGGGGTGTGAGGGGAGGTGCTGGTGACTATGGTCAGTGCTGCAAGTCCCCCTTCCCACCCAGCCAGCCGGATATCCCACCATGGAACGTGCTTGCATTGCAGGGAGTGGAAGTTGTCTCTCAGGATGTCAGTCAGTGGTGTCCTGCTGTTGGTTGATGTGCAGTTCCCAGCATGCCCTTGTGCTCCCCACGACAGCAGCAACAGTGTCAGACATCTTTGATGAGTCCTTCTCTACTCTCTGTGGATGTAGCATGCGTGCAGTGTGAGCTTGCTGGGCCATGTGGTGAGGCTGATGTAGATGTCTGTGACTACGACTCCCATCATGCTATTGCCTCCACCCCCTTCCCAGCATGCCCATGCTTCCTTCCTTTGACTCTGCTTCCCTGTGGGGTGGGCTGGCTGTGCTGACAGGATGGCTGGGAGTGTTGTCCTGGCAGTTGTTTGGCTAAGAGTCCCAAGAGTGTCCCTGTGCTTCACACAACATAACCCAGGGTGGTGGTGCTTTGTGGGATCTTGTGTTAGGATGGAGGGCATTGCATTCTACCAGGTGGGTACTGTGGAGTTTGTGTTGGGGGGGGTGAGGGGAGGTGCTGGTGACTATGGTCAGTGCTGCAAGTCCCCCTTCCCACCCAGCCAGCCGGATATCCCACCATGGAACGTGCTTGCATTGCAGGGAGTGTAAGTTGTCTCTCAGGATGTCAGTCAGTGGTGTCCTGCTGTTTGTTGGTGCACAGTTGGCAGCAGAGCCTTGTGCTCCCCACAGCAGTAGCCAGTGTCAGCCATCTTGTGAGTCCTTCTCCACTCCCTGTGATGTGAGCATGGTTCAGGGTGGTGTTGATGGGACAGTTGTGGGGGGGCAATATGTGTGAGTGCGACTCCCATGATGCTATTGGCTACACTGACTTGGCCAGCATACACAGAATTCCTTCCTTTGAGTGGTCTTCACTGTGTGTTGGTGTTGTTGTGGTGGCTACATGTGTGGATGTGTGTGTTAGTTCTATTTGTGCCACTGCCTAGCTGTAGTTGTGGTTGTGTTTGTACATGTGTTGGCACAGTTGGATGTGACTTTTTTGATGGCATGTGTTGTGTTTATCTGACTGACATACACATTTTGGGATGATTCTGTTCTAGTTGCTGTGTAATTGCTATGAGTGCATGGTTTGACTCTCCCCTTGACAGTGATGTGTGTGTTTTGTGGCAGTTTATTGTGTACATTTGTTGTGTACTCACCAGGCTCTGGGATGTCCTCTAGTCCATATACGCTCACTGGCGGAAGGATGGCCCGCACCTTCTCCTCCCAGGGCCTGAGGTATACTGGCTTGGCAGGAGGGCCACTGCCGGTGTATTGGCTCAGGTGGTAGTCTTTCTTGAGCAGCTCCCGGACCCTCCTGCGCACGTCATACCACCTGTTCTGGATGTCGGTCTTTGTGCGCCGACATGGTGATTGGGCGTTCACCCTGTTGATGATCCTCTCCCACATCTTGGTTTTCTGCGACATGGGGGTCTGTTGGACCAGAGTGCCAAACAGCTGTGGCTCCACCCTGAGGATCTCGTCTACCATGACTTCCAATTCACTATCTAGGAACTTGGGATTCTTCTTGGGGGCATGGTGATGGGTGGTGATAGTGGGTGCTGTGTGTGTTGGTGTGCAGGTGAGGGTGTGTGGGTGTGTGTTGTGCTGGGTGTATGTGAGGTAGGTATTTGTTGGTGTGCTGCTGGTGTGTGGCTTGTGTGAGGGATGAGCTGTGGGTGTGTGGTTGCTTTCTCTTGGGTGCTGGCAGTGGAATGGCATTTGCAAAGGCTCATGGTAGTGATTTGTGTCCTTTATATAGGTGGAGTTGTTGGTGTGTCTTTGTTCTCTGTCCCCACCCCCCCAGTATTTATTGGCTTGGTAATTGCTTGTTTGGCCTTTTTTTGGTTGATTTTTCCTTTGTGCTGTTTGTGTATGTTGGAAACGTTCTTGTGACCGAGTCGGACCGTGCATTGGTCTCGTACGGTGTTTTCCGTTTCGTTCACGCTGTGTTTGTGCAGTTTTGTATGCTGCGTACGCGTCGGTCGCGGTGTATTGTGTTGCTTCGGCTCGGTTTTGTATGCGTGTCGGTCGTACGGCTTGTCCTCCGTCCGACTCGGTCGTGTTTTTCGCGCCTTGCATCGTACTTTGCAGGTTGGAGTTGGCGGGTACGATTCGGTCGGATTTGTTCCGGGTGCGTGTCGGTCGGTTGGATTCGCGTGTTTTTCCGGCCGGATTGCTATTTTCCGAGCGGGTCGGTCGGTCGGCTTGGTTTCCTGACGTGTCGGTCGGATTTATCGCGGCTTGCATCGTACTTGGCGTGTCGGGCGCCACTGGTACGTGTCGGTCGGTATTTTTTCCGGATCCGAGTCGGTCGGTGCTTTTTCCGGCCCGAATCGGAATCGGCCCCTTAGTGTTGATTAGGATCAACTGCTTTTGGCGCACCTTTTGGTCTTTCAGAGATTTTCTTTGACTTTATCAGTTTGTGCGTCTAGTCCGGTTTTTTGCTTTCTTTGCCTTTCAGGATTTGCACAGTTCACTCTCACCCTCTTGTTCACAGTCTTTGTCTGGGTTCTCGTGACTGCTATCCACTTCTTTAATGTCAGTTAGTGCTATGTATAACCAATCAGGTGACTTGTATTTCAAGTTAGGTCTTTTCACTCTTTTTGGTCTCTGCAACTGTCTTTCACTTGTCTTTCTTTCTCCTTTCTGACTTGTTATTTCATTTACTTGTTCTGCATTGTCTTTGTTCAAATTTATTATTTTATATCTCAGTCTTTTAATTTCGTTGGACCAATTGTCTCCTTTTCTTGGCCTTTTCAGTTCACTTTCTTTTTCTTCTCGTTCTGCTCTCCAAGTTCTCTTTCTTGGTCCTATTCTTTGCCTTCTTTCTTCTTTCACTTTCTTCAGATTCTGTCTCAGATCTCACTGCACTTCCTCTAACTTTGAACTTTATGATCTCAGTCTCTTTGTCCGAATCTGAATCTTCTTGGGTTTCTTCTGTTTGAAATTCTGAGTCTAATCCTCCTCATGTTTCTTCCGCAATTTCCCCAATCTCTCTATCTGAATCTAAACTTCCCTGTTTTTCTTCTGCTTGTAATTCTGAGTCTAATCCTCCTCGTGTTTCTTCCGCAATTTCCCCAATCTCTCTATCTGAATCTAAATTTTCTTGAGTTACTTCTACAATTTCCGGAGGAATTTCCCCAAAACTTGTACTTGGCTGTTCATTGTCACTGTTTATTAGTTCTGTTTCTCCTGTTTCAATATCAGTTCTCTCGTTTTCGGATTCTTCCTTTTGTCTTTCACTGGATTCAGGTTGGTCTGTTTCAGATGCCGAACTGGTATCTGCTATTTCTAGATGTCGACTTACAGGTCGAGCTTCAAGATCTGGAACTCTGATTGTTTCAGTTTCTTCCTCAGTTGTCAAACTGGTACCTGATTCTTCCAGATGTCGACTTACAGGTCGAGCTTCAAGATCTGGAACTCTGATTGTTTCAGTCTCTGCTTCAGATGCTGAACTGGTACCTGATATTTCCAGATGTCCAGATGTCGAGCATCAGGATCTGGAACTCTGATGGTATGACTGGCATGAATCCAATTTTTCACACCTGCACACTTTACTGCAGTTGTTGTCACCAGTATCACTTGACGTGGCTTATCCCAGCGTGGAACCAAGCAGTTTCTTCTTCTGTGGACTTTTATGCGGACCCAGTCTCCTGGACTCAAATCATGAGCTGGTTTTCTTTCAAGATTGGTCGCATCCGGTCCAACCTGATGAAACACAGAATGTACCACATCAGCCAATAATTTGCAATAGTCCATTACGAGATCATCAGTTATAGTCAGCAGTTTGTTGACAGGTATGTGTGCTTGTCTCATTGCTCGTCCCATGATTATTTCATGAGGACTCAGACCTGTTTTTCTGTCAGGTATGCTTCTTATTCTCATCAGCACCAATGGCAAGACGTCGGGCCATTTGAGTCCTGTGGCTTGACACATTTTCCCTAGCCTATTCTTTATTGTACCATTTACTTGCTCTACCACTCCAGAAGCCTCTGGTCTGTAGGCACAATGCAGCTTTTGTTGAATGTCTAGTGCTTCACATATCAGTTGGATGATTTCATTCTGGAAATGTATTCCTCTGTCTGTTTCTATCGTTACTGGAAAGCCATATCTAGGAATGAATTCTCTCAGTAGGAGCTTAGCTACAGTAACTCCATCATTCCTTCTTGTCGGATAGGCCTCCACCCAATGAGAAAACAAACAGGCGACCA
>CAWUFW010028517.1:0-21550 GCA_963921515.1 Calotriton arnoldi | reverse complement strand
TACCGACCGACACGTACCAGTGGCGCCCGACACGCCAAGTACGATGCAAGCCGCGATAAATCCGACCGACACGTCAGGAAACCAAGCCGACCGACCGAGCCGCTCGGAAAATAGCAATCCGGCCGGAAAAACACGCGAATCCAACCGACCGACACGCACCCGGAACAAATCCGACCGAATCGTACCCGCCAACTCCAACCCGCAAAGTACGATGCAAGGCGCGAAAACACGACCGAGTCGGACGGAGGACAAGCCGTACGACCGACACGCATACAAAACCGAGCCGAAGCAACACAATACACCGCGACCGACGCGTACGCAGCATACAAAACTGCACAAACACAGCGTGAACGAAACGGAAAACACCGTACGAGACCAATGCAGGGTCCGACTCGGTCACAAGAACGTTTCCAACATACACAAACAGCACAAAGGAAAAATCAACCAAAAAAAGGCCAAACAAGCAATTACCAAACCAATAAATACTGGGGGGTGGGGACAGAGAACAAAGACACACCCACAACTCCACCTATATAAAGGACACAAATCACTACCATGAGCCTTTGCAAATGCCATTCCACTACCAGCACCCAAGAGAAAGCAACCACACACCCACAGCTCATCCCTCACACAAGCCACACACCAGCAGCACACCAACAAATACCTACCTCACATACACCCAGCACAACACACACCCACACACCCTCACCTGCACACCAACACACACATCACCCACCATCACCAACCATCACCATGCCCCCCAAGAAGAATCCCAAGTTCCTAGATAGTGAATTGGAAGTCATGGTAGACGAGATCCTCAGGGTGGAGCCACAGCTGTTTGGCACTCTGGTCCAACAGACCCCCATGTCGCAGAAAACCAAGATGTGGGAGAGGATCATCAACAGGGTGAACGCCCAATCACCATGTCGGCGCACAAAGACGGACATCCAGAACAGGTGGTATGACGTGCGCAGGAGGGTACGGGACCTGCTGAAGATAGACTACATCAACAGCCAACACACCGGCAGTGGCCCTCCTGCCAAGCCAATATACCTCAGGCCCTGGGAGGAGAAGGTGCGGGCCATCCTTCCGCCAGTGAGCGTATATGGACTAGAGAACATCCCAGAGCCTGGTGAGTACACAATAAACTGCCACAAAACACACACATCACTGTCAAGGGGAGAGTCAAACCATGCACTCATAGCAATTACACAGCAACTAGAACAGAATCATCCCAAAATGTGTATGTCAGTCAGATAAACACAACACATGCCATCAAAAAAGTCACATCCAACTGTGCCAACACATGTACAAACACAACCACAACTACAGCTAGGCAGTGGCACAAATAGAACTAACACACACATCCACACATGTAGCCACCACAACAACACCAACACACAGTGAAGACCACTCAAAGGAAGGAATTCTGTGTATGCTGGCCAAGTCAGTGTAGCCAATAGCATCATGGGAGTCGCAGTCACACATATTGCCCCCCCCCACAACTGTCCCATCAACACCACCATGAACCATGCGCACATCACAGGGAGTGGAGAAGGACTCACAAGATGGCTGACACTGGCTACTGCTGTGAGGAGCACAAGGCCCTGCTGGCAACTGTGCACCAACAAACAGCAGGACACCACTGACTGACATCCTGAGAGACAACTTCCACTCCCTGCAATGCAAGCACGTTCCTTGGTGGGATATCTGGCTGGCTGGGTGGGAAGGGGGACTTGCAGCACTGACCATAGTCACCAGCACCTCCCCTCACACCCCCCCCAACACAAACTCCACAGTACCCACCTGGTAGAATGCAATGCCCTCCATCCTAACACAAGATCCCACAAAGCACCACCACCCTGGGTTATGTTGTGTGAAGCACAGGGACACTCTTGGGACTCTTAGCCAAACAACTGCCAGGACAACACTCCCAGCCATCCTGTCAGCACAGCCAGCCCACCCCACAGGGAAGCAGAGTCAAAAGGAAGGAAGCATGGGCATGCTGGGAAGGGGGTGGAGGCAATAGCATGATGGGAGTCGTAGTCACAGACATTGCTCAGCCTCACAACTGGCCCATCAACACCACCCTGAACCATGCTCACATCACAGGGAGTGGAGAAGGACTCACAAGATGGCTGACACTGGCTACTGCTGTGGGGAGCACAAGGCCCTGCTGCCAACTGTGCACCAACAAACAGCAGGACACCACTGACTGACATCCTGAGAGACAACTTCCACTCCCTGCAATGCAAGCACGTTCCATGGTGGGATATCTGGCTGGCTGGGTGGGAAGGGGGACTTGCAGCACTGACCATAGTCACCAGCACCTCCCCGCCCACCCCCCCCCCCCCACACAAACTCCACAGTACCCACCGGGTAGAATGCAATGCCCTCCATCCTAACACAAGATCCCACAAAGCACCACCACCCTGGGTTATGTTGTGTGAAGCACAGGGACACTCTTGGGACTCTTAGCCAAACAACTGCCAGGACAACACTCCCAGCCATCCTGTCAGCACAGCCAGCCCACCCCACAGGGAAGCAGAGTCAAAAGGAAGGAAGCATGGGCATGCTGGGAAGGGGGTGGAGGCAATAGCATGATGGGAGTCGTAGTCACAGACATTGCTCAGCCTCACAACTGGCCCATCAACACCACCCTGAACCATGCTCACATCACAGGGAGTGGAGAAGGACACACAAGATGGCTGACACTGGCTACTGCTGTGGGGAGCACAAGGGCATGCTGGGAACTGCACACCAACCAACAGCAGGACACCACTGTCAGCCATCTTGCCATTGCCCTCACACCCACACACACTGAACTCCCCACAAAAGCAAGTAAATATGGGAATGCTGGGAAGTGGGGTGGAGGCAATAGCATGATGGGAGTCACAGACATAGCTCACCCCCACAACTGTCCCATCAACACCACCCTGAACCATGCTCACATCACAGGGAGTGGAGAAGGACTCACAAGATGGCTGACACTGGCTACTGCTGTGGGGAGCACAAGGCCCTGCTGCCAACTGTGCACCAACAAACAGCAGGACACCACTGACTGACATCCTGAGAGACAACTTCCACTCCCTGCAATGCAAGCACGTTCCATGGTGGGATATCTGGCTGGCTGGGTGGGAAGGGGGACTTGCAGCACTGACCATAGTCACCAGCACCTCCCCTCACACCCCCCCCCAACACAAACTCCACAGTACCCACCTGGTAGAATGCAATGCCCTCCATCCTAACACAAGATCCCACAAAGCACCACCACCCTGGGTTATGTTGTGTGAAGCACAGGGACACTCTTGGGACTCTTAGCCAAACAACTGCCAGGACAACACTCCCAGCCATCCTGTCAGCACAGCCAGCCCACCCCACAGGGAAGCAGAGTCAAAAGGAAGGAAGCATGGGCATGCTGGGAAGGGGGTGGAGGCAATAGCATGATGGGAGTCGTAGTCACAGACATTGCTCAGCCTCACAACTGGCCCATCAACACCACCCTGAACCATGCTCACATCACAGGGAGTGGAGAAGGACACACAAGATGGCTGACACTGGCTACTGCTGTGGGGAGCACAAGGGCATGCTGGGAACTGCACACCAACCAACAGCAGGACACCACTGTCAGCCATCTTGCCATTGCCCTCACACCCACACACACTGAACTCCCCACAAAAGCAAGTAAGTATGGGAATGCTGGGAAGTGGGGTGGAGGCAATAGCATGATGGGAGTCACAGTCACAGACATAGCTCACCCCCACAACTGTCCCATCAACACCACCCTGAACCATGCTCACATCACAGGGAGTGGAGAAGGACTCACAAGATGGCTGACACTGGCTACTGCTGTGGGGAGCACAAGGCCCTGCTGCCAACTGTGCACCAACAAACAGCAGGACACCACTGACTGACATCCTGAGAGACAACTTACACTCCCTGCAATGCAAGCACGTTCCATGGTGGGATAACTGACTGGGTGGGTGGGTGGGTGGGAAGGAGGTCTGGCTGTCAACCAAACACAATCAATGCAGACCATGTTCACACCCCAGAGAATACATAGAAATGCCCAAATAATGCAGGACAATGTGCCACACCAATATCAACCCCTGACTGTGACGACTTAGGACAATACAATGTACAGGCCCGCACCCCGAGGCACAGTCACAACTGTCAGGTGTGTCAACCACTGATGCCTGCAGAAACATGACATACATTGTTTGTGTCTCCCAAAAACAGGTGATGATAGGGACACAGCAGCAGACGCTGAGGAGTCCCAGTCCCAGGCTCAAGAGGATGCCGAGCTCACTGGCGTCGTACAGCCTCTGTCCTCCTCGGACGATGAAGAACAACCTGGCACATCCGGTGCAAGTCAACATGCTGCACCAGCAGGACCACCAGCTGCAGCACCAGCAGGTCCACCAGCTGCACCCCCTGCACCCACCCCTCCAACGACTGTCACCACGAATACCATCCCTGCCGACATGGACAGAATAAGGAACAACACCAGCGCAGTGACCCTGGACCAACCTGGGGCCATGGACACCACCACCACCACCAACCCCCAAGGTGGACCAGGGTTATCTGTGCGTGCAACTGCACACACTGCACATGTCAGCAGGGGTGGTGGGAGGGGTGGGAGACAGAGGTCGCTGCTTGCAGACGTTGCTGGTGTGCATGAAGACCCACAACTGGTACGCATAGCTGATGCGTACCAGTCCAGCACCGGAGAGCTCAGCCAGGTAGTGGGGCTCCTCAGAGACATCAAACAGCAGCAGGCTGCCCATCATGCCCGCTTGGACTCCCACATGTCCCATGTGGAGTCACACATGTCACGTGTGGACTCCCACATGTCACGTGTGGACTCCCACATGACCCGCGTGGAGTCCAAGTGGGATGTACTACATGAGATGACGGCGGTGCACAGGGACATTTTACAATGCCTCCGCCAGATGAACAGCAACCAGTCCACACCTCCCTGTGTGCCAACAACATCTGGTACCGAACAAACTGCAACTGCCACAGGGAGGGAGGAGGACTCTGGCGGAGAGTCCCCTGCACCGCAGCAGCCTGCACTTGAGGGCCCCCCCCCCAAGAAGAGGGGTCGTCCGAGGAGGGGAAAGTGAGAGGCTGATGGCCAAGCGCAACTCCCAGGAAGCCTGAACCTGTTCTGGATTTTCGCCTTTGTGCACAGACTGTTCACCCTGTTGATGGCAACACTACTCCCACACATTGCATGGGGAGTACAAGTTGGAACAATGTGTCAGACAACTGTGGCCCCGATACTGGGGATCCTGTCTACCTGGACTTTCTATTCATCTAGGAACTTGGGATTGCAAGATTCATGTACAGCACAATCCATCCTATGCACTATTATCACAGATGTATCACAATAAACACAATAATACACCATACTTGCCTCTGTCGTGATTCCAACGTGGGTGCTGTTATGGGGATGATGAACAACAAAATTACACTGTGTATGCGAACTGCAACAGCAAGGACAACACAGGCATGTGAGTACAGGCAACGTGACACATATGAGGGAGACACACCACCAGGGCTACACAACACATACACACCTAGGCCATCTGACTCATTGCCTACACTGATGTTGCCAGGGAAGACGGTGCAATGCACAGACACCACACCCATTCCCAGTTGTAGTCAAGTAGCCCACAGGTGCAGTAAGCAAATGGCAGTCAAATGTGTGACCACAGACAACGCACATCACTAAGTGAAGCACAGGTTTATTACACAGTAGCAACATGCCGTAACCACTACAGATGCAAGGTAACCCCACCTGGTAGCGGGCACACAGTCAACAACTGTAGACAGAAGGAAGTCCATGGGTGTGGCGCACATCACCTGTAGGGACACAACAGCTACCAGCCTGGATGTGCAATCACGTTGTCGGTGGACACAGTTGACCAAACGAATCTGAAAGTACCCTGTGAAGGACAGAAATGACACACAGTCAAAAGCAATGGAGTACAGGACAGAACAGCAAAACTCATGCACAATACATGTTACAAGATACCCACCCAGAACCAAGTTAGCATGTCAACACTGTTGGGGAGTACAGCCCACCTGTAAGCACACATCGCAACACACATCCAGTCAAGTAGCCCATGGACACACTCCAACAGCACCAGAGCACCACCCACACATCATGCCAACTCACATCATTGACATGACACCTCAGGATACTCACATTCAGCTAAAGAAGTTGGTGATGAGCTGTGTGCGGACATCACCATCATCATCATCATCATCGTCACTGGCATCGTGGTCCAGGCCAGGATCCTCCACAGGTGGCGGATGTTGGTCATCGTCATCCTGGATGAGAGGCAACTCCTTCCGCACTGCCAGGTTGTGGAGCATGCAGCAGACGATGATAATCTTGCACACTTTCGCAGGGGCATATGGGAGGGACCCTCCGGTCTTGTCCAGGCAGCGGAAGCGGCTCTTCAGGAGACCAAAGGTCCGCTCAATCACTCTCCTGGTCCGACCATGTGCCTCATTGTAGCGCATCTGGGCAGGTGTCACAGGGTTCCTGAGGGGTGTCAGCAACCACGGCATGTTGGGGTATCCCGAGTCACCTACGGACAGACAAGTGCACATCAGCTGACTTGGAAAAGTGGGCGGAATACTACAGATCAGATCACACACAATGGCACAAAGTCAGTACACACCGACAAGCCAGGCACGCTGGTTCTGCATCTGTGCCATCAACCTGGGGATGCGACTACTCCTCATCACAAAGGCATCGTGTGCTGAACCAGGGAAACGGGCACACACGTGTGTGATGGTCATGTCTGCAAGACACACCACCAGTGCATTGACCGAGTGGTAGTGCTTGCGGTTCCTGTAGGCCTGCTCCTGGGCCTGTGGTGGTACCAAAGCCACATGTGTCCCATCAATGGAGCCAATGACATGCGGCATCCTCCCCAGGGCATAAAAGTCACTCTTCACGTCAGTGAGTCGTCGCAGTCTAGGGAAATAGATGTACCGGTTCAGGAAGAGCAACATTGCCGCCAAGAAATCGCGGAGCACACGGCTGAACATGGTCTGTGACATCCCACCAGCAGACGCCACAGTATGTTGGAAGGTACCGGTGGCAAAGAAGTGTAGGGCTGCCATCACCTTCACCTTGGGGGTCAGCGCTGTAGGATACGGCCGGCCAGGCTGCAAATGTGGGGACAACTGCACTGCCAAATCCTCAATCAGCTGCCTGGTGAAGCGGTACCGTCGGATGCTGTCCCGTTCCACCATCGTTGCCAGGTCTGGGAATGGCCGATGGACAGCAGGAGCCCTGCAGTGCAGAGGAGAAGTAAGCAAGATCGTCAGTCACCCCACATATGCGGCATTGAACACACTCAAGATCCCAACATACATCATCATGAGGCACAACTACATGAAGTGTGCAGTACCGGAACGACATGTATGGTACATACATGGCCAACATCTGTCAACACGGTCCTACAGGTGGCATCAATTTGTCCCAGGTTGGCCCATTGGATATCATGATGCTGTGTCACAGTCACCCCCCCAGTGACATGTGAGGACAGATGTGCCCCAGGCACCACAGCTCAACGACAGGCACATTCCCAGGGACCCTGTAATGCCACATGGACACTGGCATCACCTGGAGTATCATGTGTACACCACAACAAAACAAACATGACCCCCACAGGTAGTGGCCACACTTGCCATGGCAGGAGAGCCATGGACGTCTGTGACACACACGCACAACATCAGAGTCCATGCACACACAACGTGGATGTGGAGACTGTCTCCCATTGTGCACATGAAATCAGAGACATTGTAAACACTACATGCACAAAGACTGTGGAGGGCCATCACTATTGTGCCACTGGGACACCCTGGCTCAAACATACCGTCCCACATGGGACTCACGGGGTATGTGACATGACATACACAAACACCACTGTGAAATGTGACCATGGCACATGCACAGATATGAACAGTTGCACATCACAGTGGTCACGTACACGTAACACCCAGGATCCTGTCCCCATTAACACGTGCACAGCCTGGGGGTGGCTGCCCACAGGTGACACCCACAGGACAACATGTACACCAACATACACACAATAGGAAATGCAGCCTTACATGCCTTATGATAAGGTGTGGACAGGCTGTCGTGATGTAGGTGTGCCCCTCACTCCCTGGGAGCTATCTGTGGCTGGCATATGTCCCTCTGAGACAGGCATGCTGACATATGCCAGTCACATGTACAGTGATGCGTTGAACAGCAATGGACCGATCGGTGCCTCCGGCCGGCCCATTGCATTCAATGTGTGCGGGTACGCGTTGTACCCCTGTGCGCGTTGAACAGCAATGGACCGATCGGTGCCTCCGGCCGGCCCATTGCATTCAATGTGTGCGGGTACGCGTTGTACCCCTGTGCGCGTTGAACAGCAATGGACCGATCGGTGCCTCCGGCCGGCCCATTGCATTCAATGTGTGCGGGTACGCGTTGTACCCCTGTGCGCGTTGAACAGCAATGGACCGATCGGTGCCTCCGGCCGGCCCATTGCATTCAATGTGTGCGGGTACGCGTTGTACCCCTGTGCGCGTTGTACTGCAATGGACCGATCGGTGCCTCCGGCCGGCCCATTGCATTCAATGTGTGCGGGTACGCGTTGTACCCCTGTGCGCGTTGAACAGCAATGGACCGATCGGTGCCTCCGGCCGGCCCATTGCTTTCAATGTGTGCGGGTACGCGTTGTACCCCTGTGCGCGTTGTACCTCAATGGACCGATCGGTGCGCACCCATTGACAATGGGCTTGCCTGGCAACGGACGCGTTTTCGAATATTCGAACGAGTCGGTTGCTGGAAAATCAGTTGGTCACCCACAACAATGTTGCAAAATCATGTATGTCATGAAGTTGAAATTTTGAAGGATGCTGTGGGCGTGTTTTGGTGCTGCTATTCCATGGATTGGCCAGATTCAGAAGATGCAAACGACTTGGACCTATCACTTTGGACACAAGGGACAGTATCTGCCTCTCCAGCACATATATATTGCTGCATGTTCCCCTGAGAGCCCACTTGCCTGCACTACATGCTCCAGGACGACATCTGCCACTGCACTGCTGCTGTCTCTGCCCCTCTGGACCCTGCAATGGCACGTACTGTGGAGAGAGCCCCAGCCTTCAGCCTTGAAGAGAACCAGGCCCTGCTGGACAGCCTACTTCCACAGTACAGCAAGCTGTATGGGACACCAGGGGAGCAGGTGAGTGTTCTGTGCACTGCCTTTCTGAATGTGCATTTTGTCTGACTAGCAAGGCTGAGAGTCAGCACACCACTGGCTAGCAGGCTCACTGAGTAGTTGTCACCCCCCATAGTGTGTAGTGACTTGCACTGGACAGGTATGGTGCAGTGACAGTGCTTCTGAACAGGGTTTTACTCCCCATGCTATGATACCATGTAGTGACTTCTGGAAAACTGTCCATGGGCAGCCGTGCACTGCCTGGGTACACCATGTGCCCCTGTGATTGCGACATGTATATGCAACTGTGTCATGCACGGATATGTTGCATGTGTAGTAATGGCCTTATCACTTTGTCATCCTGACAGGCTTCTGCCCATCGGAAGCATGAGATCTGGAAGGACATCGTCCGGGCTGTCCGGTCCGTGGGGGTCTACAAGCGCCGGATCCGCAACTGCCAAAAGAGGTGGCAGGACCTTCGGGGCTGGACCCGGAGGATTGCACGGGTCCAGCTGAAGCTGTCGCCTCCTCGCAGGAGGGGCGGAACACGGACCCTGACCCCCCACATGCTCAGGATCCTGGCGGTGGTCTTTCCAGACCTGGATGGGCAGCTGAAGGCCAGAGAGCAGCAAGGAGGGGGTGAGTCAAAGACTGCACTGTGTACTCTGTCTAACATGTTATGTGCCCTCCTCGGGCCAGGTTGAACTGCCACAGTACAGCAGTCATGTTGTCCAGGAGCCATGTCCCTCTATTGTGCACTGCCCACTCCTCATCTGATACCCAGGTGTGGCCCTTACATGCAGGGAATTCTGTCACTTAGGACTGTGTCCTTGCAGTTTGCTTGACTCAAGGTGGGAGACAGCATCTGTTTCCCTGACTCTGTGGTGGGCATCATGGGTGGGTCCATTGCTTACACAATGCCTGTATTCTGACATGTATTCAGCGTGTTACTTTGATCTGTGGTCCAATTGCTGAGCTGATCCACCACATGTGGCTGGGGTACCTGGCACACACCCATGCTGCGGGTGGGAACAATGTTTGGGCCCCAGGAGTATGTATATGACGTGTGTCACACATACTTAGCCAGCTGCCTACAGTCCAGGGCTCATCCCTCATTCATGTGGGGCTGGACAGTCATGCCTACTCCAGGCCATACAATACACTCTGTACTCCCACTCCCGTGTATCAGAGGACACATTGTGCACAGTGATTTGCCCCTCAGGTGTCTGCCTCTGTGTCAGTGTGCTGTGGATTAGTCGCCAGGACTGCTGTGGAGTTTCTTGGTAGGGGCTCAGCATGCCACTGGAGATGTGACCATAGGAGACGATACTTGTGTGACACATAGGTGTCTGATCAGCTGCCCATGCAGACTGGGGCATGTAAATGTGAAGTTCAGGCAGCTGTTCCCCATGCACAGCAGAGTGTGAGGGGCTCAGGTTCAGAGGGTAGTGTCACAGGTCTCCCATATGTCCAATAGGTATGACCTGGACAGATGAGGGTTAAGAGGATGTGTTGTGGGGGGATGTACATGTGCACTTGTGCAGCTCCAGGACTTGCATTCCCCATGACCTACTATTGTGACACAGTGCAGAGTGTTGTTGTCTGGCTGCAAAGTCATACATCACTGAGACAGTGATGTATGACTTTGCAGTCATGCCTCCGCCATGGCATGTGTCTACTGATTGGTGATCCTGCAGGGGAGTGACATGTGCTACATGCACACCATAGTGGCGCTGGCTATCAGGACATGGGTGCATCATGGTGTCTGTCGCTGGTATGCATCACATGCATTTCCTATTGACTCTGGGCATCCCTTACATCCGTAAACCTGTACTGACTCAGTGGCAAGAGCTGTGATGTGTCCACACCGTGTCCTCTGCACTGTCCAACTACTGTGTACTTGGTGCATGTGTCAACACTGGGGTGTTGCAATCCAACAGACACCAGACAGATGGGTGCAAGGCCATGTGGGATGTGAGTGCCATGCTTGGCATCAGACTGACAATTGACTTCTCCTGTTCAATTAGGGCACTTTTAGCAATGTACAACTAATGATGCCAGGGCTTGCTCTGTGATGTGCTGTGCTCACAGTGGTGTGTGCGTTTGGTGCAGGTGACTGATGTCTGTCTGTTTCCCCATTGTTTGCAGATACATCCACGGCCACGGAAGGGGACAGCTCCACGGACCAGGAGGAGCCGGAGAGCCAGACTGGGTCAGCAGCCGAGGAGTGGTCGGAGGGACCCAGTGGCACGGAGGGCGAGGGGAGCCACACCGAGGAGTCCTCAGCAGCATCCACCTCAGCTGAGGACCAGAGCAACTCGGAGGATGACTCCCTTGTGGAGGCGGGTGTCAGCAGCCACCACACCCCAGCTAGTGTTGCTGTCCCCGCCACCACCAGCACCACCACCGCCCTCCCATCGGCTCCCATTCCCCAGGTCCGTGGAGGCTCCCATGTCCGGGAGCGTGTCTCCTTTGGGCCAGGCACCGCACCCCTGCCCCTGTGTCCCCTGCTGCCCTGAGTGAGGAGTCTGTGTACCTCCTTCGCCAGCTCCATGTAGGGCAGACAGCCATGCTGAGTGTCCTCCATGCGCACACCGCGCTGTTGACTCAGCTGGTGTCGTTCATGGAGGGCATCTCATCGGGCATGTCTGACCTACAGAGGGGCAATAGGTCCATGGACTCCTCCCTGACGGCAGCAGTGTCCCTCCTCAAACGGTCCCTCACCCCTCCTGCCTCTGCTCCATCCACACTCCCCAGCACCTTACCCATCCCAGGCACACACACACTGGCACACACCAGCACACACACATCCAGCACACTGACACACACGCCAATGACAAAACGCACACGCACGCACATTCAGGGGACTGAAGCCAGACTCACAGGGGATGGGGCCCTGGAACACACACACGCATCCACATGCACTGCGCAGTCCTCAGTTCCCTCTCCCTCCAAAGCACCCTCCCTTGCCTCACCTGCAACCCCAAAGTCACAGCAGCTCTTCCTCTGTGACCTCGGCCTCTTCCCCACCGATGAAGCTGCTCCAGCATCCCGGGGGAAGAGGAAGCCCACCCACACGGAGCAGAGTGCCCCTCGCCCCCGGACACCCTCCCCCAGGCGCAGACGGACTGAGGCCCCCACCCGCAAGTCCCCCCGGAGTGCTAAGCGCAAGACCCCGCCACCGCCCTGCAGCTCAGGCACAAGGTCTCCGTCCTCCATCCCTCAGGCCCCCACTGCACAGGTGCCCCCACCACACCCTGCCCCAGGTTCCCCCACCCACAGATATACCATCCCCAAGATGCTCCGGCCTTCTCCCCTGCCACTTGCTCTCCCAGCACCACACCCCCCGCTGCGCTTGTCTGTGCCACTGATGTGGTGAGGGTGTCCCCCCCTCTGTCCAACCCACCTTGCCTGTTCCCCATTCTCCTCCCCTGGAGGTAGGCACTGCAGTGGAGTCCACTACCGCCCTGTCTGACTTGGGCACTGCAGTGGCGGACCTGTCCACCCCATCTGCAGGGTCCACTGCAGTTGTGCCGGCACCCACGACATCTGTGTCATGCCCCCCAGTTGTGCCGGCACACACCATGTCAGACACCTCCACTGCAGTTGTCAGTGGCTCTCCAGCACCCACCACCCCTTCCCTGACTCCCCTGGTGAGCCCTGATCCTGTCCCTGCGTGTGCCTGGCCTGCCCCCCGGTTGCCCCTCCTAGTGGATTGTCCCTGGTATTGTGCAGGCATGCGTAGGGTGACATCTGCCAGTGTCACCCTGTTTGAACTTTGACAATGGACTGGCCATTGGCCTTTGCTCTTTTTTTCAGGACTTCGTTTGGCCTCAACACATATGCTGAATAAAGCAACTTTCTTTTCTCTAGTGCTCATGCTTCAGATGTACATGTTGTTGGTGCAGCTAACCATGCCCTTGCTGCAGTGATGGTGATATCTGGTCTCATGATTATGAAGTGTTACTGTGCAGGAACCCATGTGGTCCAGGGGGAATGTGTCCTATCATGTGGTGTATCCATGTCATCAATAGCAGCATCTGAGGGTGTCATGTGTTCAGTATTTGGAAATGGGTTTCCTACTTACATTGGCAATTTCATATCTGTGGCTTCCACCCCTGCACATCTGTTGTGCCTGCCATTGTTGCATTTGTCTACTTCCCTGACCGTGTTGCCATCTCCAGTGGACATGCAGGTTTGGGCATCAATGGGGAGGGACTCATCCGTGTAGTCAGTGCAACATTGCTATACAAGTGTGTTGGATCTGTGCTGATGATTCCGTTGGCACATCCATGACCAGGCTGATGTGATGGGAGCCCTCATTTGGTGCTAATTGTTGATTGTGTGACCAAGTGCTCAGCTGACATGATGGGGCCCTACTGAGGCAACATATGGCACAGCTTTCCTCACACAGGAGTGGAGTCCCCTCATGGCAGTGTGTACACGTGTGACATTGCCTGCGCCCAAGGTGTGTGTTGTATGTGCATGTCTGTGTGTTCACTTCCATTCATCTGCGCATGCTGTGATCCCTAGTGTTGTACCTGTTTGTGATGCTTGCTGACTTGAGCTATGTTCCCCCAAAGTCTTCTCCCTGTGTTCTCTGTGATGTGGGTGCATGGCACATTACTGGTCATCAGGGTGTCACCCATAGGTGTGTTTGCTGTCAGGGCAGAGTTTGTGTGCTGACGCAGATGGGTCACAGTCAGGTTTCCCTTTGGCACTTGTTGTTTGCCCCTGTCATGTGATTTCCAGTTTGTGTTATCTTTCAGTGATTGTGACACGTTGTGTGTGTGACTGCTGGCACTCCTTAGGGTCCGGGCTGCAATGTTGGTTGTTGTCTATGTGTGTTCTTTGTGGGTGACCTTGGCTTCTTCATTGGTGTGTGACTGTGGCTGGGATCCCATTGGTCGGTGTGGTATTGCCGTCATGTCCATGTACAGCGTAGTGTGCAGTGTGTCAGACATTCAGGAGTCTTGTTGAGTGTCCATGTGTGATGTGTTTCTACACCTTGGTTCCCACCCACCACCCTGGAGTAGTAATGGGTGCATGTGCAATGTCACCAGTGCATGTGTACTTCACTGCTGCACATTGTTGGAGGTCGAGGGGTGTGGTCTTGAGTGTGTGCAGATGAGAGTTGTTGCCCGGCTAGTCCCCTGCCTCCATGTTGGCCTTGGCTTACTGGCCATGCTGATTGATTTGTGCTTGTGTAGGTGTGATGGTAGTTAGTTGCTCAGGACACCTGACTGTGGTTCACAGTGTGAACGACATTTAGCTTTGTCATCACAGTGGTATTTTTCTTCAGCCCAGGGTCACCACATTGTGGGGGCCCTGGGGGTGGTGCTGTGGTGTGTCTGTGACTTGCTGTGTCAGTTGTTGTTCCTACGTGCCTGTGTGACATGTGTGTTTTGTGCTCCCTCTCACCTGTCAATGCCTGCTTGCCCACATAGGGGATTTGGATCCATGAGTTACCTTAGTGTGGCAGTGTATGCACATCTGTATGATTGGTATTCAGCTCTCCTCATGTGTTGTGTTGTTGCCTGGGGACACTGGCACCCCCACCCCTCACCTGCTGTGTATGATGACAGTGTTGGTCTGCCTGTTTGTGTTTGTGCATCTGCACCACTGCATTGGCATATCTTGGGTGTGCCATTGGCTGTATGTTGTTTGGTGTGTTTCCCCTGCTGTCCCTGGGACTCCTAGGTCATCGGTCAGCACAGTGATCATGGTTTGTGTGTCCCATTGCTGCCATGGTATGGTATCTGTTCACCTCACATCTGCTGTCTCCACAGGGTATCTGCATTTGTGTGCCCATTGGTGCAAATATGTGGGTCTGCATTCTGATGGTCACTTCTGTCATTGTGTCATTGATGACTGTTGACGGTCTCAGCCCCCATGGGTGTTGTTTGTCTGCACATGGCCAAAGGAATGTTTCATTTGCACTGCAGTATTTGGCTCCCCCAATTTATGTTGCAATGGGACACATACACTACTTTGCCACAGATGAGTTTTTGGTTCTGTGACCAGGAATGATCCATGCAGTTTGGCAGTTGCAGCTCTTTCTTTGTCAACAATTACCTTTTGGTCACTGTGATGATGAGGGTGTAGACCCCATTGCCACAATGGTCAAAATGTGCTTCAGCTATGGACCCCACACTTACCTTTTGGTCACTGTGATGATGGGGGTTTAGACCCCATTGCCACAATGGTCAAAATGTGCTTCAGCTATGGACCCCACACTTGCCTTTTGGTCACTGTGATGATGGGGGTTTAGACCCCATTGCCACAATGGTCAAAATGTGCTTCAGCTATGGACCCCACACTTGCCTTTTGGTCACTGTGATGATGGGGGTTTAGACCCCATTGCCACAATGGTCAAAATGTGCTTCAGCTATGGACCCCACACTTGCCTTTTGGTCACTGTGATGATGGGGGTTTAGACCCCATTGCCACAATGGTCAAAATGTGCTTCAGCTATGGACCCCACACTTGCCTTTTGGTCACTGTGATGATGGGGGTTTAGACCCCATTGCCACAATGGTCAAAATGTGCTTCAGCTATGGACCCCACACTTGCCTTTTGGTCACTGTGATGATGGGGGTTTAGGCCCCATTGCCACAATGGTCATGGGCTGCTTGCATTAGTGGGTGCCACACACATATATGTGTGGCACATGTGCTAGGGGGTCACATTGTATGTTCAATGTCATGTTCGGTGTTGTAGGCATTTGACACAGCCTGCTCACACGCTTGTCATGGTGGTGGGGGGATGTCTTAATCTTGCATTCCCTAGGTTGTGGTGTGCTTGTTGTGTCATGCATTGTCCATCCTATGAGTGGGGGTGGTAGTAGTGGTAGGCATCCTGCCCCCTGGCTAAGGGTGGTAGTAGTGGTAGGCATCCTGCCACCCTGGCTAAGGGTGGTAGTAGTGGTAGGCATCCAGCCCCCTGGCTAAGGGTGGTAGTAGTGGTGGGCATCCAGCCCCCCTGGGTAAGGGTGGTAGTAGTGGTAGGCATCCAGCCCCCTGGCTAAGGGTGGTAGTAGTGGTAGGCATCCTGCCCCCCTGGGTGAGGGTGGTAGTAGTGGTAGGCATCCTGCCCCCCTGGGTGAGGGTGGTAGTAGTGGTAGGCATCCTGCCCCCTGGGTGAGGGTGGTAGTAGTGGTAGGCATCCAGCCCCCCCTGGCTAAGGGTGGTGGTAGGCATCCAGCCCGCCCTGGGTGAGGGTGGTAGTAGTGGTAGGCATCCTGCCCCCCTGGCTAAGGGTGGTAGTAGTGGTAGGCATCCTGCCACCCTGGCTAAGGGTGGTAGTAGTGGTAGGCATCCTGCCACCCGGGCTAAGGGTGGTAGTAGTGGTAGGCATCCTGCCACCCTGGCTAAGGGTGGTAGTAGTGGTAGGCATCCAGCCCCCTGGCTAAGGGTGGTAGTAGTGGTGGGCATCCAGCCCCCCTGGGTAAGGGTGGTAGTAGTGGTAGGCATCCAGCCCCCTGGCTAAGGGTGGTAGTAGTGGTAGGCATCCAGCCCCCCTGGTTGAGGGTGGTAGTAGTGGTAGGCATCCAGCCCCCCTGGCTAAGGGTGGTAGTAGTGGTAGGCATCCTGCCCCCCTGGGTGAGGGTGGTAGTAGTGGTAGGCATCCTGCCCCCCTGGGTGAGGGTGGTAGTAGTGGTAGGCATCCTGCCCCCTGGGTGAGGGTGGTAGTAGTGGTAGGCATCCTGCCCCCTGGCTAAGGGTGGTAGTAGTGGTAGGCATCCTGCCCCCTGGCTAAGGGTGGTAGTAGTGGTAGGCATCCTGCCCCCTGGCTAAGGGTGGTAGTAGTGGTAGGCATCCTGCCACCCTGGCTAAGGGTGGTAGTAGTGGTGGGCATCCAGCCCCCCTGGGTAAGGGTGGTAGTAGTGGTAGGCATCCAGCCCCCTGGCTAAGGGTGGTAGTAGTGGTAGGCATCCAGCCCCCCTGGTTGAGGGTGGTAGTAGTGGTAGGCATCCAGCCCCCCTGGCTAAGGGTGGTAGTAGTGGTAGGCATCCTGCCCCCCTGGGTGAGGGTGGTAGTAGTGGTAGGCATCCTGCCCCCCTGGGTGAGGGTGGTAGTAGTGGTAGGCATCCTGCCCCCTGGGTGAGGGTGGTAGTAGTGGTAGGCATCCAGCCCCCCTGGCTAAGGGTGGTGGTAGGCATCCAGCCCGCCCTGGGTGAGGGTGGTAGTAGTGGTAGGCATCCAGCCCCCCCTGGCTAAGGGTGGTAGTGGTGGTGGGCATCTGGCACCCCCCGGGCTACGGGGGGTGGGGGTGGTTGGCATCCAGCCCCCCTGGGTTGGGGTGGTGGCGCGCATTCAGGCCCCTGTGTGCATATGTGGCATTGGTGATGGGCATCCCGCCCCTATGGTGCTGCTGTTGCAAGTATATTCAGATTCCCAGTGTATGTGTGTGATGTGTCGTGTACGTGTTGTATGTGTTTTGTGGTTGGTGTCTGACTTACCTTCTGCGCCGTACGCGTCCGTGCCTGTTCCGGTAGTAGATGTAGAATATTGGTATGATCGGGACGAAGGGATTCATGGTTGGTTCGTGTCGTTCGTCCTTCTCGTTGCTTCGCGTCGTCCTCGCCGCTTGGCTTCGTCCTCGTCGCTTCGCTTCGTCCTCGCCGCTTCGCGTCGTCCTCGTCTGTGCTGTGTTCGTCTCGTAGCCGTGGATCGTGTTGTGGCGCGATTCGGAGCTTATGTGCGCCTCTCCCGGATGCTTTGACGTGCCGTGCGTAGCGACGGGTTCGGCGCGTACGGAAAGCGCATCGTACTTGTCCGGCCGGACGGGGCTGCATTTTCCCTTCCGTGCGACTCGATTCGGCGTTTCCGGATTCGCCTCGGTCGGAGAACAGGACCTGGTTTGGGTGAGTACGGCTCGGCCGGGATTTTTGCTGTTGTGCGCATCGTACTTGCTCGTTCGGTGTGCTGTACGGATCGGTCGGGAAACTGGCTTTCGCATGGCTTTTTTCCCGACCGAATAGTATTGGGTGCGCCTCCGACCGAGATCGGAATCGGCCCCTATGTCTCTGGAGTTTAGTACGCTTTGCAATCCATGATCCCATGAGGCCACATACAATATATATAGTCAGTGGAATAGAGCTTGTTTATTCTATCTGACCCAACCATTTGCCCCAAACCTTGCGATGTTTAGCCGGGCATCCTCTGGCTTCATACAGAGGTTTCTCTTGTGTCGCGCACCTATCCACCCCTCTGCGCCACTTTGTTATACTAGGTGGAATAGGGTTTTTCCAGTTGACAGCGATATCTCTTTTGGCCACCACCATGGCCGTGTTGAGGAAGAGCTTATCAGCTCTGGACCCATCTAACCCATCTGTGATCCCCAGGAGCGTGTTCAGTGGATTGTGTGGGACCTCCCAACCCAGGACCTCTGTGAGTTCCCTTTCCAAGGTCTCCCAATATTGTGCTAGGCGGTGGCAGGTCCACACCATGTGACAGAAGTCTGCCTGGTCTTGTTCGCAGTGAGTGCAGGATGAAGTCTGCTTCGAGCCAGCGCTATGAAGACGTTTTGGGGTCAAGTAGGCAGCATGCAGGTAGTACAGTTGGACCAGATGGAGCCTGGCTGAGGTGGTGACTGTTTTGGGTGCCATCAGTGCGTCCCTCCAATCTTCTTCCTCCAGGGGTCCCACCCAGCCCTCCCATTGACTCCTGAGCTGGTCCAGCGTGGTTGGAGTGTTGTTGGTTAGGGAAAGATAGATACGTGAGATTCCTCCCCTCCCCAGATTTCCCATCATGGTTTGTGACTCTGGCGGGTTGTATTCTGGCAGTGGTGTGCCGTATGGTATGTGTGTATGGAGGGCGTGGCGTAGTTGCAAGTATCTGTAGAATTGTGATGAATGTAGGGAGTAGCGGGCCTGCAGATCATGGAAAGTGCGCATATGGTCACTGGCCCACACGTCCCCCAA
This sequence comes from Calotriton arnoldi, assembly GCA_963921515.1. Classification (NCBI taxonomy): domain Eukaryota; kingdom Metazoa; phylum Chordata; class Amphibia; order Caudata; family Salamandridae; genus Calotriton; species Calotriton arnoldi. The sequence continues at coordinate 2,386 of CAWUFW010028517.1, read as the reverse complement.
CTGAGAGATACCAATCAGGTGCCACGCCCGGAACCGCTCCAGTTCACTAACTTCCCTGAGCCAGGTGCCCTGCCAGAACAGTGTGCATTGGGTCAGTTTGTTCGTCCACTGGGTATGGCGCAGAGAGGTGCGCCAGGCCAGGAGAACTGCTCGTGTCACCACAGGCAGAGTTCTGGGTATAGGCCCTCCATACATCATCGCCTGGATCCTGGGAAGGCCCAGGTCGTTTAGTTCGATTCTGTATGCTGGGTTAGACCGGCCCCCCTTAAACCAGTCATGCAGTGTGAGTAGGCGGGTCGCCAGGTAGTACAGATATAGATTGGTCATGCCCATGCCTCCATCGAAGGGTGGGATCCGGTATTGGGATAAGGCCATTCGAGGTCTCCGCCCATCCCAGAGGAACTTAGTGGCTAGACCGTCCAGTTCTTTGAACCAAGTCCGTGGGAAGTGGAATGGGGTGTTTTGGATCATGTAGAGGAATCTGGGGAGGATCAACATTTTGAAGAGGGCGACTCTCCCTAGGGGGTCAAGCGGCAGTGTTTGCCACTTGCGGAGGTCGTCTCTGGCTCTCTTAACTAATGGGGTAACGTTGAGCGACCAGGCGAGGTCAGGGAGCAATGCGACCCAGATTCCCAGGTATTTAAACGATTGCCGCCTGATAGGTATTGTGGATTGCCAGTCGAAACAATCTCTCGATATATGTAGAGGGACCAGGACAGATTTGCTTGGATTCAGTCGCAGGCCGGAGACCTGTCCGAAGGAGCGCAACGCCTGGAGGCAATGGGGGCCTGACTGAGCCGGTTCCCCGAGGAAGAGCAGGACGTCATCCGCGTACAAGGCGATTTTGTCTTCCTCTGAGTCTTGCCACTTCCATCCCTGAATTCGGTCGTCGGACCGAATGAGGCATGCCAGGGGCTCCATCGCCAGGGCGAAGAGGAGGGGCGAGAGGGGCCAACCCTGTCTCGTGCCCCTCCTAATGGTGAACATCTCCGAAAGTGCCCCATTGATGAGCACCTGATGGCCCAGGCCCATTTCGACCAATACATCCTCCAAGTATTGCCAGTCTAAGGATTCAAAGGCCTTCTCGAAATCAATTAGGGGAAGTGCTAGATATGGAGTTAATAATTGGCGATTTGCTAGGGCCAGGTGGAGACGTCGGAGGCAGTGCCTAGTTCCCTGAGATGGCATGAATCCACATGGGTCGGGATGGATCAATTTGGTGAGGTAGGGTCTCAGTCGTTGGACCAGGACAGAGGCAAATATTTTAATCTCTGTGTTAATGAGAGAGATTGGGCGATATTCAGCACAGTTTGACGAGGGTGGCTGTGTTTTAGGAATGACGACGATGGTGGCAGCATCTGTTTCTGGGGGAAATGAGCCCTTCTCGGCGGCTTCAGCAAACAAGTCAGAGAGGTGTGGGACGAGTATCTCCCGGTAGGTGGCGTAGTACTCCTGTGGGAGACCGTCAGGGCCTGGAGTTTTACCTGATGCGGTACGCTAAATGGCATCATTGATTTCTTCCTGGGTAATGGAGAGGTAAATTTCAGCTGATTCAGCCGCATTGAGGCGGGGGAGGCAGAGGCGTTCCAGGGTGATCAACTCCGAGAGGGAAGCCTCAGGTCGCCTCGCTGAGTAGAGTTTACAGTAATAGGTGGCAAAGGACTGGGCCATTGCTGGGGGAGAGCGGTGGATGAGGTCCTTCGAATCCCTGATCTCTGGGATTATGGGGTTGGCCATAGGGTATGTGGCTAGTCTATGTAGAATCTTCCCGTTCTTATCCCCCCAACCGTACACCCTAGCTACGGAGGATCTCCATAGTAGCTTGGCGGATTCCATCCCTCAAGTGCGCGAGCTGCCTCGTCTGAATGTCGTCCCGGTCTCCAGGCGGGCGCCTCTCGAGGAAGGTCGTCTGGGCTTCCAGGAGGGTAATCTGGCTATCGTGGGCCAGGCGTTTGAGTTTGAGGTGGCCTTTGGCAAAGCCACGGATGTGGCCTTACCTGCCTCCCACAGGGTACCCGGAGAGGAGACGGAGCCGTCATTGGTGAGAAAGTATTGCTTAAGCTCTGCTTCAACTGCCTTCTTAGTCTTTGTCCTGGAGGAACCATGCGTTCATCCTCCACGTCGGACGGAGTATGTCCGGGGGATCACCCACATTTAGGAGCAGGGGTGAGTGATCCGAGATGCCCCAGGGAAGGATATTGACATCTCTGATCTTCTGGCAGTCAAGAGCGGGCATGAAAATGCTATCGATTCGCGTGTGAGTGTGGTGTGCTGCAGAGGTAGGATTGAATTGCTTGCTGTGGGGATGCCAAGTCCTCCAGGTGTCACAGATGCCCAGGGTACTTGCCCAGTTTGTTAGGTGTTTAGCATGCACGGTCCTTGCGGT
>CAWUFW010028516.1:0-21561 GCA_963921515.1 Calotriton arnoldi | reverse complement strand
TGGTTCTGACCCATTTGTCTGCCTTCTTTCCCAATTCTTGGGGAGAGGTCAGATCAGAGTCCACCAGATACTGGTGCAAAAGCTGGTTTTGACAATTATTAAGGATCTGCTCCCTCATAATCAAATTGTACAATCCTAAAAAGTCATGCACTTTGTTGCCATGTATCCAACCTTCCAGAGCCTTTGTAGCACAATCTACAAAATCAACCCAGTCTTGAGTCTGAGCTTTTTGGGTGTCTCTGAACTTCAACCTATACTGTTCAGTGGTTAGGCCAAACCCATCTATCAGAGCACTCTTCAAGACTGTGTAATTGTCAGCATCCTCTTCTCTTACAGTGAGGAGCTTGTCTCTACCTTTGTCTGCAAAGGAGAGCCACAAGATTGCTGCCCACTGCCTCTGGGGGACCTTCTGAACTTTACAGGCCCTCTCCAGTGCAGTTATCCATTTGTGGATGTCATCCCCACTCTGGTAGGGAGGGACAATCTTGTTTAGGTTTCTATGGTCATAAGACCTTTCCCTATCTCTAGGGATATTGCTGCCACCATGGGACTCTAGTCCCAACTTTCTTCTCTCTCTAAGGAGATCTAGGGATTCCCTATCTAAAGCCAATTGCTTTTTTTTTATTTCCAGCTGAGTTTCCTCATACTGGACCAGTCTGGCTCTTCTCTCATGAGAGGATTCCCTCCTGTGAGAGGAGACAGAGCTCCCTATTGAGGTGCCAGAGTGGTTAGACTCCTGAGAAGGAGATCTAGACTTCCTGGGCACACTCTTAATCCTTCCTGGGGGGACAAAGAGGGTGTCATCTTGATCATCCTCATCATCGTCCACAGGAGGGATTGGGTTTTCCAGGTCAGGGTCATTGTCACCCTCCTGGCCAGTTTCAGAGGGGGGCTGGGGGTATTGGTACCCCTGGCCTCGTCCTCTTCTTCTGCCCCACCCTCAGCTCCTACCCCTTCAGTCCCTACAGGCTTACTAAGGTCATAAGCCACCAACAACTCCTTGAGGTGTTGGGTGGTTGGGCTTTGGCCTGTCCTTATTTTTCTCAAGTTACATAAAGCTCTCAATTCCAAGAATGGGAGTGTATCATACTTGGAGGGTGGAAGCTCAATGGCTTCCTGCAAGGATTCTTTGGATCCTGCCCTTAAAGACATTACTAGTGTGGTGTGGTGTATGCACTACCTACTCTAGTGTGGCCTACTAAACTCTCTTGAGTTGTAGAAAGGGTTGTGCTATCCCTTAACACACAACTCTAAGTTCAGTAGAACTTACTGTATTCTAAGCTTAAATTATATGTACCTTAGGTACCTTTAGTGGTTTTCAGTTGATCAATTCAATTGAGATTATCTGGTAAAACAATAGCAAGCTGGAATCCCACACGCTGCACACCAATGTGAGAAGTTGGCCTGGCATATGCTGTCCACTAATTATAGTGGGCACCTTGCACCAGTCCAAACAACCCCTTATTGGAGATAGGTTAAAGACAACCTTATTGAAAGCTATCCTAGTGGTAGCTATGGAGAGCAGCCTTCAGGCTAAGTCTTGAAGGAATGTAAAGCAGCTTGTTTTACCAGTCTATAATCTCTTGAGTGACCAAATGAAAGAGCACCACACCAGGTATATATTCAAAATATATGTATTTATTGCTAAACACACCCCTCTAGTCTCTTTATGAGGCTAGAGTTCGAAATACATAAGTTATAAGTTATTAAATCACAGTAATAGCACAAATACACGTTTGGGCCCTAGGGGCGTACCAAACCATATACCAATAAAGTGGTATGCGAACCACGACTGAACTAGACACTAGGCCTAGAGCCTCTAGAAGTGCTTGGACCACAAGGAACCACCCAAGGTAGTGACACAGGGGACCTACGGGAGACGCGTGCAGTGTAAATACACAACCGCGATACGCCGTTGACTTCTATGGAGAAAGTCGGGATCGGGAAAATAGAGAAAAGGGACACTTAAAAGAGGACTAGGACAAAACCCTTTGAGATCTAGGACTTTGAAGAGTCTCTACCCACGGGAGCACCGGAGTACTCGTGGTACCTCACCCAGGGAAGCCGGGTGCATAGGTGCCTTTCGGGGTCGGGTTTCGTCGTCGATTCGAATGGCGATCTGCTGCAAAGTGCTGCTGGCGGCCAAGAGAAAAGTGTCCGGGTGGATCCAAGAGTGGATCGGAGTTCTGAAGAACCTGAAAGCAGAGGGGACAGAGTCTGGGTCACTAGCCAGTGACCAGGAAGGCGATGGACAGATGCCCACCGATGTCGAGTGCTTCAGGTGCGTTGACGGTCGTCTTGACTCTTCAGCCACGAGGTCCAGGAGGCGTTGTCGGCGACCAGGAGCAGGATTCGGGCTGGTACACGATGTCTGTCGAGTGCTGAGGTGTCGGCGACCGGATTGGACCCAACAAGCCTTGGCAACGGCAAGTCTCGGTGAAGATGTAGATCGTCGATGGTGCAGACCAGCAAGGTCTGTGGAACTCACCCAGCGAGGGTAAGTGAGGGCAGGCCTGGAGCAACCAGGATGCCAAGTAAGAAAAGGATTGGCCTTCGTTAAGGGCTACTAGCCAACGGGCTAGCGACCGCGAAGGAGCCTCGTGACGCCGCACGTGGATCTGGCTTACAGGACACTCGTGGAGTGGGGGCCAGTGATCTTCGGTGCAGGTGGTGCTGGAGGCTAGGGCTACTCGGAGCCCAAAGCACGACTTCTTGGGAGACCCAGAAGAGGATGCACTTGCAAATGTGCTCGGTGTCCAGGGGTCACGGTCTCAAGTCACCCACGATAGCCACGGGCCTCAGCTTTGCTGGGGACTCAGGGTAGCCTCGGGGAAGTCTGAGAATCCACCTCTGGTGATGCGATGACTTCGGCGTCCGACGGGAGCTTCAGAAATGCGAACCGGACAGATGCTTCTTTGGTGCCTGCCAAGCAGGGGAGTCACTCCTTGACCCCAAGGGAGATTCTTCTGTCCTCTAATCGTGTCGTAGAGCGTCGAAGGTCCAGGATTCAGTTTCAGAGTTTCGTCCAGGGATAATCTAAAGTCCTAAGGACTGGGTTCCTACCTTTATACTAAAGATAGGGGTTGGACTACTCTGTGGCCCCACCTATGGGTGGGTCAGGGCAGAGGGGTGACTACACCCCTTTCCCTTTGTCCAGTTCGCGCCAAAGCAGGGGCTGCAAGCCCCTGATCCGGTTTGAACTGGGGTATGCACAGGGACACCAAGTGTGCCCCCAGTGCAGGACTTCAAAGCACCAGAAAGTGCTCCCGCCCAGCCCCAATACACATTATCCTGTCTGGGGAGGTGGTCACACCTCCCTGGGACAGGAAACCTATTGTCCAGGCCTCCCCTGCCGGAGTTTCGTCCAGCAGCAGGAGGCCAGACTTGTGTCTGTGGCAGTAGCATCCATTTTGTGATGCCAGGCTTTAGAAAGAAGTTACCGGCCAGGCCAGGGTTAACATGTCTCTCCCTCTAGAAGGGTGGAATGCTACCCCCGCCGCCAGAATTGGCGGGGGGTAGTATTCCAAGATGTTTGACACCAAACACGACATGTTTAGGTGCAGCCATTCCAAAGTTAGCATTTTACCGCGAGGATATAATGCGCTTAAGAGTATATGGTCAGGCTGCACTACAAACAGCATCAGAGATGGGTCTCCGAACGCTGCAGAGGGGCCCTGCTCATGCAGGGGCACCCTCTCACATAGGAACCACGCACTCTGCCTTCAGGATTGATAAGGCCTGCCATAGGAGTGACTTATAGGTTTATATGTGTGTATGTATTTAGTGATATAGGTAACCTATATCACAGTAAGGGGTGCATGCACCACCTTACCCAGGCTGCAGTAGCAGACCTGTGGTGTCAGTTTGGATGGCCTTCCAGGGGTGGCATAATACATGCTGCAGCCCCTGGCAGGCCTCTGAGGTACCTATGCCCTTGGTACATAGTATACCATATACTAGGGACTTATAAGGGCACTCCAGATTCCAATCAGAGATGTGCCTAAGGCACATGGAAACCATTTTACAGAGAAAGCAGATAGACTGGGGCCCTGAATAGCAGGATCCCAGTCCAACTAAGTCATAAACCAGCAAAACACCATAAAAAAAGTGGGGGCAACCATATAGTCAGATTCCACCTTCCTACATAACCCCCCCAAACGAAAGGAGATAAGGCTAACCTTGGCCAGTTGAGCCTTCATTGACTAAGTGGTCATATAAGGAAGCACCTGCACTAGCATGGTTGCCCCCTGTCTTATGGCCCACTAAGCAATCCCTCACCCTAAGGGTATGAGAGGGTCTCCACCATGGGGAATCACTACCTGTGGTGTGCTTAGGTAAAGTACAAGGCTGGTGAGGTGTCTGAGTAGGGAAGTGAGGCCCTAGGAAAGTTGGCCTCAGCTTCCTCAGATCACTGGTCACCATGTATGCCTGTCTTTCCATGACTGAGTTGCACTTTGCTCTAAGGGTCAACCTTTGGCTGCCTACAGCTGGGGGTTGGGTCCCTTTGGATGGACTACTGGAGGGACAGGGCAGGTTTGGAACCTTCAGGTCCCAGGTTTGCCCTTGCCTACCAGAGTCCTTCTGGGGGAGGTCCCTACATAAAGGCATGGGGGATCCCTCAGTGTGTAGAGGAGTTTTCACCTGGCTAGGGCTACTAGACTGGGTGCCCCTAATCTGCTGATGGGGGGTTCCTCTGGACAGGGGGCCCTGGGGGGTCCACTGACCTCCCTGACCTCTGCAGCCCTGGGCTGACTGAGGCAGGGTAGAGAGGGGCAGGTTACCTGCTCCAGACTGGGTACCACCTTGGAAGGGTCCTCTGCCATCAGGGGTGTGGCCAGGCCAGGCCTGACTACCTCTGGGGCAGTTCCTTCACTAGGGGTAGGGTCAGTTCCCTGAGGAGGCTGACCCTTACCTACTGTCTGGAGGGAAGAAGACTTTTCTTCAACCCTTGTGCTCTCTTTTGGGGGAGAGTGGGCCATTCTTTCAGGCTCCATCTCTCCAAATTCTTGGGCTGGGGCTGTGGCCATCACAGCCCCACTAACCTTTACAGGGACGCCCAACATCCTAAGATGGGTTTGGTGTTCAACTTCAGCCCAGGCTGAAATTTCCAAATCATTGCCCATCAGGCAATCTACAGGTAAGGTGGGGGACACTGCCACTCTCTTTGGGCCTGTGACCCCCTCCCAGCTGAGATTGACTATGGCCATGGGGTGATCTGTTCTGACACCATCAATGTTGGTCACCTGGTATTTAAACTCAGGTAAAAGCTGGTGAGGGGGGACTAGTTTCCCTGCCACCATGGTGACACTAGCCCCTGTGTCCCTAAATGCCACAGCTTTCTGACCATTAATTATTGGCTCCAATCTGTACCTGCCCAATGCTGTGGGACCCATGGTAAAGGTGGCAAATCCTATACCACCATCAGAGTCAGAGGAGTCTGTTGAGGGGTCCCTGTCTAAACTAGGGCTCCACCTCTGTTCCTCTTGCAAAAGCACCCAACTTTTTGGGTGCACTACTCCCAACTGGAGGATTACTACTGGTAGTACCAGGAGGGGTGGTAGTAGTTGTGGGAGGAACATTTTCTTTATTGCCAATCCTGGGGCAACTGGGATCAGTTTTCCAGTGCCCAGGCTTTTTACAGACATGGCAATAGGGTTTCTTTTCAGGAGAGGAAGGAGTTTGGGACCCACCCCCAGAAGAGGAATTTTGGGGCCCTGTAGGGGACTTATCCTTAGATTTATCCCCACCTTTCTCTTGGGACTTAGTAGAATCTTTCTTCTGGTCACCACCCTGATTTCTAGTTTTTACTCTGGTTCTGACCCATTTGTCTGCCTTCTTTCCCAATTCTTGGGGAGAGGTCAGATCAGAGTCCACCAGATACTGGTGCAAAAGCTGGTTTTGACAATTATTAAGGATCTGCTCCCTCATAATCAAATTGTACAATCCTAAAAAGTCATGCACTTTGTTGCCATGTATCCAACCTTCCAGAGCCTTTGTAGCACAATCTACAAAATCAACCCAGTCTTGAGTCTGAGCTTTTTGGGTGTCTCTGAACTTCAACCTATACTGTTCAGTGGTTAGGCCAAACCCATCTATCAGAGCACTCTTCAAGACTGTGTAATTGTCAGCATCCTCTTCTCTTACAGTGAGGAGCTTGTCTCTACCTTTGTCTGCAAAGGAGAGCCACAAGATTGCTGCCCACTGCCTCTGGGGGACCTTCTGAACTTTACAGGCCCTCTCCAGTGCAGTTATCCATTTGTGGATGTCATCCCCACTCTGGTAGGGAGGGACAATCTTGTTTAGGTTTCTATGGTCATAAGACCTTTCCCTATCTCTAGGGATATTGCTGCCACCATGGGACTCTAGTCCCAACTTTCTTCTCTCTCTAAGGAGATCTAGGGATTCCCTATCTAAAGCCAATTGCTTTTTTCTGATTTCCAGCTGAGTTTCCTCATACTGGACCAGTCTGGCTCTTCTCTCATGAGAGGATTCCCTCCTGTGAGAGGAGACAGAGCTCCCTATTGAGGTGCCAGAGTGGTTAGACTCCTGAGAAGGAGATCTAGACTTCCTGGGCACACTCTTAATCCTTCCTGGGGGGACAAAGAGGGTGTCATCTTGATCATCCTCATCATCGTCCACAGGAGGGATTGGGTTTTCCAGGTCAGGGTCATTGTCACCCTCCTGGCCAGTTTCAGAGGGGGGCTGGGGGTATTGGTACCCCTGGCCTCGTCCTCTTCTTCTGCCCCACCCTCAGCTCCTACCCCTTCAGTCCCTACAGGCTTACTAAGGTCATAAGCCACCAACAACTCCTTGAGGTGTTGGGTGGTGGGGCTTTGGCCTGTCCTTATTTTTCTCAAGTTACATAAAGCTCTCAATTCCAAGAATGGGAGTGTATCATACTTGGAGGGTGGAAGCTCAATGGCTTCCTGCAAGGATTCTTTGGATCCTGCCCTTAAAGACATTACTAGTGTGGTGTGGTGTATGCACTACCTACTCTAGTGTGGCCTACTAAACTCTCTTGAGTTGTAGAAAGGGTTGTGCTATCCCTTAACACACAACTCTAAGTTCAGTAGAACTTACTGTATTCTAAGCTTAAATTATATGTACCTTAGGTACCTTTAGTGGTTTTCAGTTGATCAATTCAATTGAGATTATCTGGTAAAACAATAGCAAGCTGGAATCCCACACGCTGCACACCAATGTGAGAAGTTGGCCTGGCATATGCTGTCCACTAATTATAGTGGGCACCTTGCACCAGTCCAAACAACCCCTTATTGGAGATAGGTTAAAGACAACCTTATTGAAAGCTATCCTAGTGGTAGCTATGGAGAGCAGCCTTCAGGCTAAGTCTTGAAGGAATGTAAAGCAGCTTGTTTTACCAGTCTATAATCTCTTGAGTGACCAAATGAAAGAGCACCACACCAGGTATATATTCAAAATATATGTATTTATTGCTAAACACACCCCTCTAGTCTCTTTATGAGGCTAGAGTTCGAAATACATAAGTTATAAGTTATTAAATCACAGTAATAGCACAAATACACGTTTGGGCCCTAGGGGCGTACCAAACCATATACCAATAAAGTGGTATGCGAACCACGACTGAACTAGACACTAGGCCTAGAGCCTCTAGAAGTGCTTGGACCACAAGGAACCACCCAAGGTAGTGACACAGGGGACCTACGGGAGACGCGTGCAGTGTAAATACACAACCGCGATACGCCGTTGACTTCTATGGAGAAAGTCGGGATCGGGAAAATAGAGAAAAGGGACACTTAAAAGAGGACTAGGACAAAACCCTTTGAGATCTAGGACTTTGAAGAGTCTCTACCCACGGGAGCACCGGAGTACTCGTGTTACCTCACCCAGGGAAGCCGGGTGCATAGGTGCCTTTCGGGGTCGGGTTTCGTCGTCGATTCGAATGGCGATCTGCTGCAAAGTGCTGCTGGCGGCCAAGAGAAAAGTGTCCGGGTGGATCCAAGAGTGGATCGGAGTTCTGAAGAACCTGAAAGCAGAGGGGACAGAGTCTGGGTCACTAGCCAGTGACCAGGAAGGCGATGGACAGATGCCCACCGATGTCGAGTGCTTCAGGTGCGTTGACGGTCGTCTTGACTCTTCAGCCACGAGGTCCAGGAGGCGTTGTCGGCGACCAGGAGCAGGATTCGGGCTGGTACACGATGTCTGTCGAGTGCTGAGGTGTCGGCGACCGGATTGGACCCAACAAGCCTTGGCAACGGCAAGTCTCGGTGAAGATGTAGATCGTCGATGGTGCAGACCAGCAAGGTCTGTGGAACTCACCCAGCAAGGGTAAGTGAGGGCAGGCCTGGAGCAACCAGGATGCCAAGTAAGAAAAGGATTGGCCTTCGTTAAGGGCTACTAGCCAACGGGCTAGCGACCGCGAAGGAGCCTCGTGACGCCGCACGTGGATCTGGCTTACAGGACACTCGTGGAGTGGGGGCCAGTGATCTTCGGTGCAGGTGGTGCTGGAGGCTAGGGCTACTCGGAGCCCAAAGCACGACTTCTTGGGAGACCCAGAAGAGGATGCACTTGCAAATGTGCTCGGTGTCCAGGGGTCACGGTCTCAAGTCACCCACGATAGCCACGGGCCTCAGCTTTGCTGGGGACTCAGGGTAGCCTCGGGGAAGTCTGAGAATCCACCTCTGGTGATGCGATGACTTCGGCGTCCGACGGGAGCTTCAGAAATGCGAACCGGACAGATGCTTCTTTGGTGCCTGCCAAGCAGGGGAGTCACTCCTTGACCCCAAGGGAGATTCTTCAGTCCTCTAATCTTGTCGTAGAGCGTCGAAGGTCCAGGATTCAGTTTCAGAGTTTCGTCCAGGTATAATCTAAAGTCCTAAGGACTGGGTTCCTACCTTTATACTAAAGATAGGGGTTGGACTACTCTGTGGCCCCACCTATGGGTGGGTCAGGGCAGAGGGGTGGCTACACCCCTTTCCCTTTGTCCAGTTCGCGCCAAAGCAGGGGCTGCAAGCCCCTGATCCGGTTTGAACTGGGGTATGCACAGGGACACCAAGTGTGCCCCCAGTGCAGGACTTCAAAGCACCAGAAAGTGCTCCCGCCCAGCCCCAATACACATTATCCTGTCTGGGGAGGTGGTCACACCTCCCTGGGACAGGAAACCTATTGTCCAGGCCTCCCCTGCCGGAGTTTCGTCCAGCAGCAGGAGGCCAGACTTGTGTCTGTGGCAGTAGCATCCATTTTGTGATGCCAGGCTTTAGAAAGAAGTTACCGGCCAGGCCAGGGTTAACATGTCTCTCCCTCTAGAAGGGTGGAATGCTACCCCCGCCGCCAGGATTGGCGGGGGGTAGTATTCCAAGATGTTTGACACCAAACACGACATGTTTAGGTGCAGCCATTCCAAAGTTAGCATTTTACCGCGAGGATATAATGCGCTTAAGAGTATATGGTCAGGCTGCACTACAAACAGCATCAGAGATGGGTCTCCGAACGCTGCAGAGGGGCCCTGCTCATGCAGGGGCACCCTCTCACATAGGAACCACGCACTCTGCCTTTAGGATTGATAAGGCCTGCCTTAGGAGTGACTTATAGGTTTATATGTGTGTATGTATTTAGTGATATAGGTAACCTATATCACAGTAAGGGGTGCATGCACCACCTTACCCAGGCTGCAGTAGCAGACCTGTGGTGTCAGTTTGGATGGCCTTCCAGGGGTGGCATAATACATGCTGCAGCCCCTGGCAGGCCTCTGAGGTACCTATGCCCTTGGTACATAGTATACCATATACTAGGGACTTATAAGGGCACTCCAGATTCCAATCAGAGATGTGCCTAAGGCACATGGAAACCATTTTACAGAGAAAGCAGATAGACTGGGGCCCTGAATAGCAGGATCCCAGTCCAACTAAGTCATAAACCAGCAAAACACCATAAAAAAAGTGGGGGCAACCATATAGTCAGATTCCACCTTCCTACATAACCCCCCCAAACGAAAGGAGATAAGGCTAACCTTGGCCAGTTGAGCCTTCATTGACTAAGTGGTCATATAAGGAAGCACCTGCACTAGCATGGTTGCCCCCTGTCTTATGGTCCACTAAGCAATCCCTCACCCTAAGGGTATGAGAGGGTCTCCACCATGGGGAATCACTACCTGTGGTGTGCTTAGGTAAAGTACAAGGCTGGTGAGGTGTCTGAGTAGGGAAGTGAGGCCCTAGGAATGTTGGCCTCAGCTTCCTCAGATCACTGGTCACCATGTATGCCTGTCTTTCCATGACTGAGTTGCACTTTGCTCTAAGGGTCAACCTTTGGCTGCCTACAGCTGGGGGTTGGGTCCCTTTGGATGGACTACTGGAGGGACAGGGCAGGTTTGGAACCTTCAGGTCCCAGGTTTGCCCTTGCCTACCAGAGTCCTTCTGGGGGAGGTCCCTACATAAAGGCATGGGGGATCCCTCAGTGTGTAGAGGAGTTTTCACCTGGCTAGGGCTACTAGACTGGGTGCCCCTAATCTGCTGATGGGGGGTTCCTCTGGACAGGGGGCCCTGGGGGGTCCACTGACCTCCCTGACCTCTGCAGCCCTGGGCTGACTGAGGCAGGGTAGAGAGAGGCAGGTTACCTGCTCCAGACTGGGTACCACCTTGGAAGGGTCCTCTGCCATCAGGGGTGTGGCCAGGCCAGGCCTGACTACCTCTGGGGCAGTTCCTTCACTAGGGGTAGGGTCAGTTCCCTGAGGAGGCTGACCCTTACCTACTGTCTGGAGGGAAGAAGACTTTTCTTCAACCCTTGTGCTCTCTTTTGGGGGAGAGTGGGCCATTCTTTCAGGCTCCATCTCTCCAAATTCTTGGGCTGGGGCTGTGGCCATCACAGCCCCACTAACCTTTACAGGGACGCCCAACATCCTAAGATGGGTTTGGTGTTCAACTTCAGCCCAGGCTGAAATTTCCAAATCATTGCCCATCAGGCAATCTACAGGTAGGGTTGGGGACACTGCCACTCTCTTTGGGCCTGTGACCCCCTCCCAGCTGAGATTGACTATGGCCATGGGGTGATCTGTTCTGACACCATCAATGTTGGTCACCTGGTATTTAAACTCAGGTAAAAGCTGGTGAGGGGGGACTAGTTTCCCTGCCACCATGGTGACACTAGCCCCTGTGTCCCTAAATGCCACAGCTTTCTGACCATTAATTATTGGCTCCAATCTGTACCTGCCCAATGCTGTGGGACCCATGGTAAAGGTGGCAAATCCTATACCACCATCAGAGTCAGAGGAGTCTGTTGAGGGGTCCCTGTCTAAACTAGGGCTCCACCTCTGTTCCTCTTGCAAAAGCACCCAACTTTTTGGGTGCACTACTCCCAACTGGAGGATTACTACTGGTAGTACCAGGAGGGGTGGTAGTAGTTGTGGGAGGAACATTTTCTTTATTGCCAATCCTGGGGCAACTGGGATCAGTTTTCCAGTGCCCAGGCTTTTTACAGACATGGCAATAGGGTTTCTTTTCAGGAGAGGAAGGAGTTTGGGACCCACCCCCAGAAGAGGAATTTTGGGGCCCTGTAGGGGACTTATCCTTAGATTTATCCCCACCTTTCTCTTGGGACTTAGTAGAATCTTTCTTCTGGTCACCACCCTGATTTCTAGTTTTTACTCTGGTTCTGACCCATTTGTCTGCCTTCTTTCCCAATTCTTGGGGAGAGGTCAGATCAGAGTCCACCAGATACTGGTGCAAAAGCTGGTTTTGACAATTATTAAGGATCTGCTCCCTCATAATCAAATTGTACAATCCTAAAAAGTCATGCACTTTGTTGCCATGTATCCAACCTTCCAGAGCCTTTGTAGCACAATCTACAAAATCAACCCAGTCTTGAGTCTGAGCTTTTTGGGTGTCTCTGAACTTCAACCTATACTGTTCAGTGGTTAGGCCAAACCCATCTATCAGAGCACTCTTCAAGACTGTGTAATTGTCAGCATCCTCTTCTCTTACAGTGAGGAGCTTGTCTCTACCTTTGTCTGCAAAGGAGAGCCACAAGATTGCTGCCCACTGCCTCTGGGGGACCTTCTGAACTTTACAGGCCCTCTCCAGTGCAGTTATCCATTTGTGGATGTCATCCCCACTCTGGTAGGGAGGGACAATCTTGTTTAGGTTTCTATGGTCATAAGACCTTTCCCTATCTCTAGGGATATTGCTGCCACCATGGGACTCTAGTCCCAACTTTCTTCTCTCTCTAAGGAGATCTAGGGATTCCCTATCTAAAGCCAATTGCTTTTTTCTGATTTCCAGCTGAGTTTCCTCATACTGGACCAGTCTGGCTCTTCTCTCATGAGAGGATTCCCTCCTGTGAGAGGAGACAGAGCTCCCTATTGAGGTGCCAGAGTGGTTAGACTCCTGAGAAGGAGATCTAGACTTCCTGGGCACACTCTTAATCCTTCCTGGGGGGACAAAGAGGGTGTCATCTTGATCATCCTCATCATCGTCCACAGGAGGGATTGGGTTATCCAGGTCAGGGTCATTGTCACCCTCCTGGCCAGTTTCAGAGGGGGGCTGGGGGTATTGGTACCCCTGGCCTCGTCCTCTTCTTCTGCCCCACCCTCAGCTCCTACCCCTTCAGTCCCTACAGGCTTACTAAGGTCATAAGCCACCAACAACTCCTTGAGGTGTTGGGTGGTGGGGCTTTGGCCTGTCCTTATTTTTCTCAAGTTACATAAAGCTCTCAATTCCAAGAATGGGAGTGTATCATACTTGGAGGGTGGAAGCTCAATGGCTTCCTGCAAGGATTCTTTGGATCCTGCCCTTAAAGACATTACTAGTGTGGTGTGGTGTATGCACTACCTACTCTAGTGTGGCCTACTAAACTCTCTTGAGTTGTAGAAAGGGTTGTGCTATCCCTTAACACACAACTCTAAGTTCAGTAGAACTTACTGTATTCTAAGCTTAAATTATATGTACCTTAGGTACCTTTAGTGGTTTTCAGTTGATCAATTCAATTGAGATTATCTGGTAAAACAATAGCAAGCTGGAATCCCACACGCTGCACACCAATGTGAGAAGTTGGCCTGGCATATGCTGTCCACTAATTATAGTGGGCACCTTGCACCAGTCCAAACAACCCCTTATTGGAGATAGGTTAAAGACAACCTTATTGAAAGCTATCCTAGTGGTAGCTATGGAGAGCAGCCTTCAGGCTAAGTCTTGAAGGAATGTAAAGCAGCTTGTTTTACCAGTCTATAATCTCTTGAGTGACCAAATGAAAGAGCACCACACCAGGTATATATTCAAAATATATGTATTTATTGCTAAACACACCCCTCTAGTCTCTTTATGAGGCTAGAGTTCGAAATACATAAGTTATAAGTTATTAAATCACAGTAATAGCACAAATACACGTTTGGGCCCTAGGGGCGTACCAAACCATATACCAATAAAGTGGTATGCGAACCACGACTGAACTAGACACTAGGCCTAGAGCCTCTAGAAGTGCTTGGACCACAAGGAACCACCCAAGGTAGTGACACAGGGGACCTACGGGAGACGCGTGCAGTGTAAATACACAACCGCGATACGCCGTTGACTTCTATGGAGAAAGTCGGGATCGGGAAAATAGAGAAAAGGGACACTTAAAAGAGGACTAGGACAAAACCCTTTGAGATCTAGGACTTTGAAGAGTCTCTACCCACGGGAGCACCGGAGTACTCGTGGTACCTCACCCAGGGAAGCCGGGTGCATAGGTGCCTTTCGGGGTCGGGTTTCGTCGTCGATTCGAATGGCGATCTGCTGCAAAGTGCTGCTGGCGGCCAAGAGAAAAGTGTCCGGGTGGATCCAAGAGTGGATCGGAGTTCTGAAGAACCTGAAAGCAGAGGGGACAGAGTCTGGGTCACTAGCCAGTGACCAGGAAGGCGATGGACAGATGCCCACCGATGTCGAGTGCTTCAGGTGCGTTGACGGTCGTCTTGACTCTTCAGCCACGAGGTCCAGGAGGCGTTGTCGGCGACCAGGAGCAGGATTCGGGCTGGTACACGATGTCTGTCGAGTGCTGAGGTGTCGGCGACCGGATTGGACCCAACAAGCCTTGGCAACGGCAAGTCTCGGTGAAGATGTAGATCGTCGATGGTGCAGACCAGCAAGGTCTGTGGAACTCACCCAGCGAGGGTAAGTGAGGGCAGGCCTGGAGCAACCAGGATGCCAAGTAAGAAAAGGATTGGCCTTCGTTAAGGGCTACTAGCCAACGGGCTAGCGACCGCGAAGGAGCCTCGTGACGCCGCACGTGGATCTGGCTTACAGGACACTCGTGGAGTGGGGGCCAGTGATCTTCGGTGCAGGTGGTGCTGGAGGCTAGGGCTACTCGGAGCCCAAAGCACGACTTCTTGGGAGACCCAGAAGAGGATGCACTTGCAAATGTGCTCGGTGTCCAGGGGTCACGGTCTCAAGTCACCCACGATAGCCACGGGCCTCAGCTTTGCTGGGGACTCAGGGTAGCCTCGGGGAAGTCTGAGAATCCACCTCTGGTGATGCGATGACTTCGGCGTCCGACGGGAGCTTCAGAAATGCGAACCGGACAGATGCTTCTTTGGTGCCTGCCAAGCAGGGGAGTCACTCCTTGACCCCAAGGGAGATTCTTCTGTCCTCTAATCGTGTCGTAGAGCGTCGAAGGTCCAGGATTCAGTTTCAGAGTTTCGTCCAGGGATAATCTAAAGTCCTAAATACTGGGTTCCTACCTTTATACTAAAGATAGGTTGGACTACTCTGTGGCCCCACCTATGGGTGGGTCAGGGCAGAGGGGTGGCTACACCCCTTTCCCTTTGTCCAGTTCGCGCCAAAGCAGGGGCTGCAAGCCCCTGATCCGGTTTGAACTGGGGTATGCACAGGGACACCAAGTGTGCCCCCAGTGCAGGACTTCAAAGCACCAGAAAGTGCTCCCGCCCAGCCCCAATACACATTATCCTGTCTGGGGAGGTGGTCACACCTCCCTGGGACAGGAAACCTATTGTCCAGGCCTCCCCTGCCGGAGTTTCGTCCAGCAGCAGGAGGCCAGACTTGTGTCTGTGGCAGTAGCATCCATTTTGTGATGCCAGGCTTTAGAAAGAAGTTACCGGCCAGGCCAGGGTTAACATGTCTCTCCCTCTAGAAGGGTGGAATGCTACCCCCGCCGCCAGGATTGGCGGGGGGTAGTATTCCAAGATGTTTGACACCAAACACGACATGTTTAGGTGCAGCCATTCCAAAGTTAGCATTTTAACGCGAGGATATAATGCGCTTAAGAGTATATGGTCAGGCTGCACTACAAACAGCATCAGAGAAGGGTCTCCGACCGCTGCAGAGGGGCCCTGCTCATGCAGGGGCACCCTCTCACATAGGAACCACGCACTCTGCCTTTAGGATTGATAAGGCCTGCCTTAGGAGTGACTTATAGGTTTATATGTGTGTATGTATTTAGTGATATAGGTAACCTATATCACAGTAAGGGGTGCATGCACCACCTTACCCAGGCTGCAGTAGCAGACCTGTGGTGTCAGTTTGGATGGCCTTCCAGGGGTGGCATAATACATGCTGCAGCCCCTGGCAGGCCTCTGAGGTACCTATGCCCTTGGTACATAGTATACCATATACTAGGGACTTATAAGGGCACTCCAGATTCCAATCAGAGATGTGCCTAAGGCACATGGAAACCATTTTACAGAGAAAGCAGATAGACTGGGGCCCTGAATAGCAGGATCCCAGTCCAACTAAGTCATAAACCAGCAAAACACCATAAAAAAAGTGGGGGCAACCATATAGTCAGATTCCACCTTCCTACATAACCCCCCCAAACGAAAGGAGATAAGGCTAACCTTGGCCAGTTGAGCCTTCATTGACTAAGTGGTCATATAAGGAAGCACCTGCACTAGCATGGTTGCCCCCTGTCTTATGGCCCACTAAGCAATCCCTCACCCTAAGGGTATGAGAGGGTCTCCACCATGGGGAATCACTACCTGTGGTGTGCTTAGGTAAAGTACAAGGCTGGTGAGGTGTCTGAGTAGGGAAGTGAGGCCCTAGGAAAGTTGGCCTCAGCTTCCTCAGATCACTGGTCACCATGTATGCCTGTCTTTCCATGACTGAGTTGCACTTTGCTCTAAGGGTCAACCTTTGGCTGCCTACAGCTGGGGGTTGGGTCCCTTTGGATGGACTACTGGAGGGACAGGGCAGGTTTGGAACCTTCAGGTCCCAGGTTTGCCCTTGCCTACCAGAGTCCTTCTGGGGGAGGTCCCTACATAAAGGCATGGGGGATCCCTCAGTGTGTAGAGGAGTTTTCACCTGGCTAGGGCTACTAGACTGGGTGCCCCTAATCTGCTGATGGGGGGTTCCTCTGGACAGGGGGCCCTGGGGGTCCACTGACCTCCCTGACCTCTGCAGCCCTGGGCTGACTGAGGCAGGGTAGAGAGGGGCAGGTTACCTGCTCCAGACTGGGTACCACCTTGGAAGGGTCCTCTGCCATCAGGGGTGTGGCCAGGCCAGGCCTGACTACCTCTGTGGCAGTTCCTTCACTAGGGGTAGGGTCAGTTCCCTGAGGAGGCTGACCCTTACCTACTGTCTGGAGGGAAGAAGACTTTTCTTCAACCCTTGTGCTCTCTTTTGGGGGAGAGTGGGCCATTCTTTCAGGCTCCATCTCTCCAAATTCTTGGGCTGGGGCTGTGGCCATCACAGCCCCACTAACCTTTACAGGGACGCCCAACATCCTAAGATGGGTTTGGTGTTCAACTTCAGCCCAGGCTGAAATTTCCAAATCATTGCCCATCAGGCAATCTACAGGTAGGGTGGGGGACACTGCCACTCTCTTTGGGCCTGTGACCCCCTCCCAGCTGAGATTGACTATGGCCATGGGGTGATCTGTTCTGACACCATCAATGTTGGTCACCTGGTACTTAAACTCAGGTAAAAGCTGGTGAGGGGGGACTAGTTTCCCTGCCACCATGGTGACACTAGCCCCTGTGTCCCTAAATGCCACAGCTTTCTGACCATTAATTATTGGCTCCAATCTGTACCTGCCCAATGCTGTGGGACCCATGGTAAAGGTGGCAAATCCTATACCACCATCAGAGTCAGAGGAGTCTGTTGAGGGGTCCCTGTCTAAACTAGGGCTCCACCTCTGTTCCTCTTGCAAAAGCACCCAACTTTTTGGGTGCACTACTCCCAACTGGAGGATTACTACTGGTAGTACCAGGAGGGGTGGTAGTAGTTGTGGGAGGAACATTTTCTTTATTGCCAATCCTGGGGCAACTGGGATCAGTTTTCCAGTGCCCAGGCTTTTTACAGACATGGCAATAGGGTTTCTTTTCAGGAGAGGAAGGAGTTTGGGACCCACCCCCAGAAGAGGAATTTTGGGGCCCTGTAGGGGACTTATCCTTAGATTTATCCCCACCTTTCTCTTGGGACTTAGTAGAATCTTTCTTCTGGTCACCACCCTGATTTCTAGTTTTTACTCTGGTTCTGACCCATTTGTCTGCCTTCTTTCCCAATTCTTGGGGAGAGGTCAGATCAGAGTCCACCAGATACTGGTGCAAAAGCTGGTTTTGACAATTATTAAGGATCTGCTCCCTCATAATCAAATTGTACAATCCTAAAAAGTCATGCACTTTGTTGCCATGTATCCAACCTTCCAGAGCCTTTGTAGCACAATCTACAAAATCAACCCAGTCTTGAGTCTGAGCTTTTTGGGTGTCTCTGAACTTCAACCTATACTGTTCAGTGGTTAGGCCAAACCCATCTATCAGAGCACTCTTCAAGACTGTGTAATTGTCAGCATCCTCTTCTCTTACAGTGAGGAGCTTGTCTCTACCTTTGTCTGCAAAGGAGAGCCACAAGATTGCTGCCCACTGCCTCTGGGGGACCTTCTGAACTTTACAGGCCCTCTCCAGTGCAGTTATCCATTTGTGGATGTCATCCCCACTCTGGTAGGGAGGGACAATCTTGTTTAGGTTTCTATGGTCATAAGACCTTTCCCTATCTCTAGGGATATTGCTGCCACCATGGGACTCTAGTCCCAACTTTCTTCTCTCTCTAAGGAGATCTAGGGATTCCCTATCTAAAGCCAATTGCTTTTTTCTGATTTCCAGCTGAGTTTCCTCATACTGGACCAGTCTGGCTCTTCTCTCATGAGAGGATTCCCTCCTGTGAGAGGAGACAGAGCTCCCTATTGAGGTGCCAGAGTGGTTAGACTCCTGAGAAGGAGATCTAGACTTCCTGGGCACACTCTTAATCCTTCCTGGGGGGACAAAGAGGGTGTCATCTTGATCATCCTCATCATCGTCCACAGGAGGGATTGGGTTTTCCAGGTCAGGGTCATTGTCACCCTCCTGGCCAGTTTCAGAGGGGGGCTGGGGGTATTGGTACCCCTGGCCTCGTCCTCTTCTTCTGCCCCACCCTCAGCTCCTACCCCTTCAGTCCCTACAGGCTTACTAAGGTCATAAGCCACCAACAACTCCTTGAGGTGTTGGGTGGTGGGGCTTTGGCCTGTCCTTATTTTTCTCAAGTTACATAAAGCTCTCAATTCCAAGAATGGGAGTGTATCATACTTGGAGGGTGGAAGCTCAATGGCTTCCTGCAAGGATTCTTTGGATCCTGCCCTTAAAGACATTACTAGTGTGGTGTGGTGTATGCACTACCTACTCTAGTGTGGCCTACTAAACTCTCTTGAGTTGTAGAAAGGGTTGTGCTATCCCTTAACACACAACTCTAAGTTCAGTAGAACTTACTGTATTCTAAGCTTAAATTATATGTACCTTAGGTACCTTTAGTGGTTTTCAGTTGATCAATTCAATTGAGATTATCTGGTAAAACAATAGCAAGCTGGAATCCCACACGCTGCACACCAATGTGAGAAGTTGGCCTGGCATATGCTGTCCACTAATTATAGTGGGCACCTTGCACCAGTCCAAACAACCCCTTATTGGAGATAGGTTAAAGACAACCTTATTGAAAGCTATCCTAGTGGTAGCTATGGAGAGCAGCCTTCAGGCTAAGTCTTGAAGGAATGTAAAGCAGCTTGTTTTACCAGTCTATAATCTCTTGAGTGACCAAATGAAAGAGCACCACACCAGGTATATATTCAAAATATATGTATTTATTGCTAAACACACCCCTCTAGTCTCTTTATGAGGCTAGAGTTCGAAATACATAAGTTATAAGTTATTAAATCACAGTAATAGCACAAATACACGTTTGGGCCCTAGGGGCGTACCAAACCATATACCAATAAAGTGGTATGCGAACCACGACTGAACTAGACACTAGGCCTAGAGCCTCTAGAAGTGCTTGGACCACAAGGAACCACCCAAGGTAGTGACACAGGGGACCTACGGGAGACGCGTGCAGTGTAAATACACAACCGCGATACGCCGTTGACTTCTATGGAGAAAGTCGGGATCGGGAAAATAGAGAAAAGGGACACTTAAAAGAGGACTAGGACAAAACCCTTTGAGATCTAGGACTTTGAAGAGTCTCTACCCACGGGAGCACCGGAGTACTCGTGGTACCTCACCCAGGGAAGCCGGGTGCATAGGTGCCTTTCGGGGTCGGGTTTCGTCGTCGATTCGAATGGCGATCTGCTGCAAAGTGCTGCTGGCGGCCAAGAGAAAAGTGTCCGGGTGGATCCAAGAGTGGATCGGAGTTCTGAAGAACCTGAAAGCAGAGGGGACAGAGTCTGGGTCACTAGCCAGTGACCAGGAAGGCGATGGACAGATGCCCACCGATGTCGAGTGCTTCAGGTGCGTTGACGGTCGTCTTGACTCTTCAGCCACGAGGTCCAGGAGGCGTTGTCGGCGACCAGGAGCAGGATTCGGGCTGGTACACGATGTCTGTCGAGTGCTGAGGTGTCGGCGACCGGATTGGACCCAACAAGCCTTGGCAACGGCAAGTCTCGGTGAAGATGTAGATCGTCGATGGTGCAGACCAGCAAGGTCTGTGGAACTCACCCAGCGAGGGTAAGTGAGGGCAGGCCTGGAGCAACCAGGATGCCCAGTAAGAAAAGGATTGGCCTTCGTTAAGGGCTACTAGCCAACGGGCTAGCGACCGCGAAGGAGCCTCGTGACGCCGCACGTGGATCTGGCTTACAGGACACTCGTGGAGTGGGGGCCAGTGATCTTCGGTGCAGGTGGTGCTGGAGGCTAGGGCTACTCGGAGCCCAAAGCACGACTTCTTGGGAGACCCAGAAGAGGATGCACTTGCAAATGTGCTCGGTGTCCAGGGGTCACGGTCTCAAGTCACCCACGATAGCCACGGGCCTCAGCTTTGCTGGGGACTCAGGGTAGCCTCGGGGAAGTCTGAGAATCCACCTCTGGTGATGCGATGACTTCGGCGTCCGACGGGAGCTTCAGAAATGCGAACCAGACAGATGCTTCTTTGGTGCCTGCCAAGCAGGGGAGTCACTCCTTGACCCCAAGGGAGATTCTTCTGTCCTCTAATCGTGACGTAGAGCGTCGAAGGTCCAGGATTCAGTTTCAGAGTTTCGTCCAGGGATAATCTAAAGTCCTAAGGACTGGGTTCCTACCTTTATACTAAAGATAGGGGTTGGACTACTCTGTGGCCCCACCTATGGGTGGGTCAGGGCAGAGGGGTGACTACACCCCTTTCCCTTTGTCCAGTTCGCGCCAAAGCAGGGGCTGCAAGCCCCTGATCCGGTTTGAACTGGGGTATGCACAGGGACACCAAGTGTGCCCCCAGTGCAGGACTTCAAAGCACCAGAAAGTGCTCCCGCCCAGCCCCAATACACATTATCCTGTCTGGGGAGGTGGTCACACCTCCCTGGGACAGGAAACCTGTGTCCAGGCCTCCCCTGCCGGAGTTTCGTCCAGCAGCAGGAGGCCAGACTTGTGTCTGTGGCAGTAGCATCCATTTTGTGATGCCAGGCTTTAGAAAGAAGTTACCGGCCAGGCCAGGGTTAACATGTCTCTCCCTCTAGAAGGGTGGAATGCTACCCCCGCCGCCAGGATTGGCGGGGGGGTAGTATTCCAAGATGTTTGACACCAAACACGACATGTTTAGGTGCAGCCATTCCAAAGTTAGCATTTTACCGCGAGGTTATAATGCGCTTAAGAGTATATGGTCAGGCTGCACTACAAACAGCATCAGAGAAGGGTCTCCGACCGCTGCAGAGGGGCCCTGCTCATGCAGGGGCACCCTCTCACATAGGAACCACGCACTCTGCCTTCAGGATTGATAAGGCCTGCCATAGGAGTGACTTATAGGTTTATATGTGTGTATGCGTTTAGTGATATAGGTAACCTATATCACAGTAAGAGGTGCATGCACCACCTTACCCAGGTTGCAGTAGCAGACCTGTGGTGTCAGTTTGGATGGCCTTCCAGGGGTGGCATAATACATGCTGCAGCCCCTGGCAGGCCTCTGAGGTACCTATGCCCTTGGTACATAGTATACCATATACCAGGGACTTATAAGGGCACTCCAGATTCCAATCAGTGATGTGCCTAAGGCACATGGAAACCATTTTACAGAGAAAGCAGATAGACTGGGGCCCTGAATAGCAGGATCCCAGTCCAACTAAGTCATAAACCAGCAAAACACCATAAAAAAAAGTGGGGGCAACCATATAGTCAGATTC
>CAWUFW010028515.1:0-21566 GCA_963921515.1 Calotriton arnoldi | reverse complement strand
ACACCCGGTATCGTAATGGGCCTTTTAGTTTTTGGAGCAGGATGTTGTGTTTATAGGGGATAAGGGTGGTTAGTGTTTTAAATTTATTGAATAGAATTTAAATAAAAATCGAGGTTTATATATTTAAAACAGCAATTCTTTTGTATTTAGAACGTTTTGTTTTAGCTTTTTGGTGTTGTGTTTATAGGGTAGAAGGTTGGTTAGTATTTTATAGATTTGATTTTAATATTTACAAATAATAAAAAATATTAAAAACATTTCAACATATTTCGAAATTAATATTTGTTTATAGTGACAATTTTTAATTTTTAAATATTTATATTGAAGTCTTTATTATATTATTAATAAATTAATATTTACAGATTTATAAAATGTTATATTATTAACAAAAAATAAAAAAATCTTTTTATTAAAATAGAAATTTATATATTTATTTAAAAAATGTAATATTTTTTTAAAATTTAAATTATAATTGTTTATATTAACATTTAGGTGTTTTATGTAGAACATATTATTTATATGAGAATTATAATATTATGATAAATATATTAATATTTGGAAATATATTAACAAAAATAATATTTTAGGGGCCCATTACGATGGCGGGCGGAAGCACAACCGCCGTGCTGGCGGATGCAAAAACCACCAGTTACCGCCGGCACGCAGCAGTCCACACGCCCGCCCAATTACGATGCGAAAAGCAGGCCAAACACCGCCGGCAAGCCAGCAACACCGTCCGCCATCAAAGTGCGCCCGTACACGTAGCGGCGCAGCCCAACTGACACACACCGTCCGACGAAACACGTCCCGCCCGGCGCATAAATTACGATGCCGCAAACAAACGGCTCCCACGGCTAAGAGACACCGCACGTGAAAGAGAGGCGGTAACACGGACGCAGAGCACGGACAACGAAGAAGCGGCACCCCGGGCATGAATCCAGCACTGCAGGCCCTTCCCATGCTTCTGCTGATGCACCACCAAGGACGCAACGTACCGCGGAGACGCAGGTAGGCACACACACAACAAGTGCACGCAAACAGCGCACACAGTGCAAGGGCGGAAAAAGCGGACAACCCCCACCAGCGCGTGTACACTACACATCCACCATTGCATCCACATATGACACACAGGCCAAATCCTAACATCGCGGAACACATGTGTACACACCACCTGGGACTAGGAACCAACCACCCCGTCACGGCCCCAAAGCGCCGATGACGCCGCCACACATGCGCACAACGCAGAGGCCAACCGCAGCGCCATGCATGCGTCGCACACAGACACAGGGACACAACCAAGCAGCACACACATCAGCCCCACCCCGAACGCACATGACACATGACAGGCCTGCCACAGACATGTCCCCAACGCCCAATTCACGGACAACACCCAACGCCACACAACCGACGCACACATGTCAGTGAAGTCACGCAACAGCAGGACACACCCCAGTGTAACAAACATGGCGTAGCACACAGCGGCGGCAACACCAACTAGGAGAAGCAGGGCTCCTTCGGGAAGAGGAACGCCAGTACCACACTGAAAAACCCATACCACCCTGCACATATGAACAAGACATATGAAACGGAACACCAAAGAGCCCGGGGACCGACAACAGGTGGCCCAAGAATAACATCCACACACAAGGCCCAACGCAGAGCGGAAAGGCAGCCTGCCGCCCACACAAGGGAGAGCAGACAGCACTGAATGACCTTCCATTCCAACTCCGAAACCACAGCCCTATGACAGAAGCCGGTGAATACAGCCATTGTCCAAGAATAGACCAACACAGGCATGCCGAGGAGACCGACCACAGGGCAGATAGCGCATATCACAGAAGCACACAACGGACGGGGAAGAAACAAGAAAACACTCCCCCATGTCGGCCACATGCAAGTTAATTGGAAGGAGTCACACAGCACTGACCTTGAACTGTCTGAGAAGCATGTGGGAAGAGGGCCCGTGTCCTCCAAACAAGCCAACAGAACACAAGTCCTGTCTCCCTACGACTACACAGAGCTCACAGCAACCCCGGAGCGTGCACATTGCAGACTGCACACACAGCCGGAGCACGCTATCTCAACGAACCGCTGCGAAATGGCAACCGCAACACACCTACCCAACTACGCCGAACAGCTCAAGCTGTACAAAACCAACACGATACATACATTGGGATGCGATCTCCTGTCCCTGCTGAACGTAAGTTACCGACTGACTTACCGCATCACATTGTTCAGCTGCGTCATGCCCGTCTTCTACTGTCGGAGGTGTCCCTACCAGCATCCCGTCGAGATATGCCTCTCCAACCCGGCATGTCTGAAGGCGGACCTGCTACCACTACTCCTCCCTCTGGACGCACACGACAGGGCCTGCTCTGCCTATGGGGGCATGGCGTATGTGGCCAACATCGCACCCGCACTGAAATGGGACCACTGTGCCTCCACACGACGGATCATCGAGAACAGCTACATCGAATGTCACCCAGCATGCCCCATCATGGTCCTCCAAGGGACAACTTACGAACAACACCTTGAGAGCTACCATCCGCTTCATTGGCTGGCAAACATGTACACCACCAATGACATGGAAGCCCTGCTGGACGGCATCGCATACCTGACAACCTGTAAATACGTCGGACCACAACGCAGGTTCCCCGAGTGACCTATGAAGTCCAACCCCGCACCCATGCTCAGCTTCCGCACGGACTGGCCAGTCACCACCACAACAGCCATACCAAACGACCGGCAACTGTAACCACACCATCAACGACATCGCCATGACATCGGATATGACCGGGACATGCACACTGTTCCCCATCACATCCAGGAACACCGCATGCATCGTGGGAGGCAGTGGCATGGGCTCTGTGTATCGCACCCACATGGACGGAACTGCACGAACAACCAGGACACGACATGGATCCAGCGCACATGGACACACACACCGCTCAGTGGACATGAATAGGTCGCCTGGAGTCTGTGGGTGCTGCACCCCTCCCACCCCCGCCCCGGGAATCCCATACCAGGACCTTTGCATGGACGACAAGTGCATACAACAACAACACGACCCCAGTGACTGTGACATGTCCAGTAACCACCACAGTGCAACAACAAGTGGCACGCCGCTGCATGCACGCAAGCACATGCCCTGATGTCATCTCACATGCACGCGTGCATGAGGAACAACCGCAGCAAACCTGTCACATGGAACTGAGATGGACTGTGCCCATGATGCCAAGCGGTCTGGTAGGCTACATGTATACCGTCTGTGTCAAAGTCCGCAGCTCCGCAGCTATACGTAAATGTACATTAGCACAGCCTTGGCCAAGCAGATGTAACTCTGAAGCCCACATCCCACATGCAACAGCCAATCACATGTAACCCCACACCCTATCCAATTTGTAATCATGCTCAGTATATCCTCAACATGTATTCCGCTGCCAGTAGTGTCCACTATACTGCATCACAGAGGACAGAAGACTCAATATAATGTTTGAAACCAAAACTGTCTCCGCTGACTCATTTCACAAGTACGAATGAGAGAGGATGAGAGTATGTGAAGTACACAGCAGTCGTGACATGACCATGTAGTCCACTGGTATTGGATGTCAACGCAAATGAGTAGCACTACTGTGGAAGACACACATGTGTCGTGTGAAGTCGTATGGACGCAGTGCTCAGGTGGGTGGGTGCGACGGGTAGATGCGCACATGCCAAGTTGGAGCACGCCGTGTTGGGAGGGGTCATGAACAGTACACCACCGCTTCCCTGGGCATTGTGAGAGGACACCTGTCGGGGGGAGTGAACACGAGTGTGCACAGCAGCCGGGCACACGTACAAAGCGGTACCAGGCGCACCTCAGCCCACCCTCTGTGGACAAGCTGGATCCTGTTGTGCGCCCGCCATGCCCCTTGACAAGGCACACACAGCCCCAGTCGACCAGGTGTAACCCCAACATAGTCAATCCGCACAGGCGATACAGGGCACGGGATGGCAGTGGAGCATGGTGTGTGAGAGGTCTCCTCGCGCTCCTCCTGGTCATATCACGCAGGCAATAGAACCTCAACGTCCAGCATGGCAAAAAGTCAAATGGAAGTGTAGGGGGACGCACCACAGCACGAGCAGCACTGACGTCACGGGAGGTGGCTCGCACCATCCCATCCATTGCCCATCATACCAACCACGCCACATGCCATTGCGACTAAGTGCAAGCGCGTGCGCCACCACCCCTGAGCCCTCCCCAGAGAGGCCAAAGAGTGAATGTGTGGGCCATCAGCCACAGACGGACGCGGCCTGGCCGCAAGGGCAGCCACAGCCACTGGGTGTCGCAGGTGGCGGATCCGGAAGGCGAAGACTGTGATGCATAGTCCATGCAGGCCGGGTCTCCATTTGGGGCACCACGCAGGTGGACGGCGTCCCGCCACACATCATACCCTGAGACAGCCCACTCGTGCAACTGGACCCACACATACACTCCTTGCCCTCTCTGGTGCGAGCTTGGGGCTGCCTGTGCAAGCGCTAGCCTCGCAGGTGAGCATGCATATTGGGGGGCGAGGGGAGGACATGAGGGCTGGGGCGAAGATGACTGTATCACTGTCAGTTAGTACAAGGGATGACCCAGATGTGGAAAGGAAGAGACGTGTCCCGTGTGTACTGCAACTAGTCGCCAATCCAACTACCCCCATGTCCGGAATGTAAGCCCGCACCTAGGCCCGCCCATCCGCCACATCGAACATACCACCAGCACGACAACCTTCCCATTCGAAACACTGACTGGGGGTGGCGACCAGTGAACAATCATGTGTAGCCTACCCACGCGTACATGTGGGCCCTCCATGATCCATGTCACCTGCGGCAAAGACATGACATGCGCAATGAGGGAAGTGAGGAGAGCTGTCCGCCCCACGCGCAGAAGGTGCATCAGCTCCACAGACCCAGCAGCGAGTCCAGCAGGGGTCACATGTGCAGGGGCAGCTGTGCCTGGTGTGAAGGCACATGCATATAGACAGCACATCGACCAATGTGTAGTCTGCCCACATCCACAGTCCATCATCATGCGGACATAGGAATTGAACACAGGGCAACACATCTTAGTTGGTGCACCCACCGTGACCAACAATGCGCAATCATCGACGTACCCGCCCTGTGCATGGCCCCCACCCAACGGAGGCACATCCAGTGCCACCATCCCACACACACAAGCCTTCCACGGAACATGCTGTGTCCAATGGTCAGTACAGAGTCAGCGCCCATCTGGTGGATCCTGAACAGGAGACACATGCACACACATGCCAGCTCCCACTATGTACGTCTGCCACCTGGCACGTGCAATGTAACCTCTCACCTGTGACGTGTGACTGCAAGCACACAGCCGTCTTGGCATGGGGCTGTCAATGTGGACACCAGTCAATGTTTCGGGAGCTGTGATCCGTACAGTGCTGTACATAGGGTGCAGTGCTGACACCTACTACTGTCTCATATCCCCTCGTGCCACAGGTCCCACTTGTATTGGCCGCTCAGCCCGTGCCCACATCGTCGTCGTCGTGTGCCATACTCATCCAGCCTCGGAAGCAGTTCCATGCTCAGCAGACACTCATGTTGCCGTGGCGTTGCCGCTTGACGAATATGCAGTCAGTCCCCATCAGCACGCCCGCAAGTCATTGGGGCCTAGATCCCCATGTGCATGCACATGGCAGTGGTATGTCTCACTTGCCATTGCCATTGTTGGGAGACCTGTGTAAGTGTATTGTGGCCGTGCCGTCCCAGCTTGACAGCTGGGCTGTGGCTCATGTGCTTGCTCAGTCATGTCAGTGATGTGTATGCGAAATTGCTATGTGCCGTGTTGCTTTGACATGTGTCCTCTGCCATTTACCCCAGGCGGAGACCGAACATTGACCGCCCATACCAATTGCTGGCGGACATGGACGATACAGAGGTTATCAGGAAGTTTCGGCTGGACAGGCCAACCCTGCATCGACTGTGTGCCATGTTAGAGCCCCATCTCCGTCCCCGCAGGGTGTATCCGACTGCTGTCACCCCCACGGCTAAGGTGATGGCCGCCATGCATTTCTTCGCCACTGGGTCATTCCAGCACACAGTGGGCAGTGGAGGAGGGATGTCCCAGCCCATGTTCAGCAAGGTGCTGAGGGATGTACTGGCAGCCATGATGCTGTACCGAAACAGGTACATCAGATTCCCCAGGGCTCGTGAATTGGCGGCAGTGAAGGGTGCATTCTATGCCCTTGGCAGAATCCCACACGTCGTGGGAGCCATTGACTGCACACATGTTGGCCTTGTTCCACCACAGGCCACTGAGCACCTGTACCGCAACAGGAAGCACACGCACTCCCTGAATGTGCAAGTGGTGTGCCTTGCGGACATGGTGATCACCCACGTGTGTGCCAAGTTTCCAGGCTCGGCCCATGACGCACACATAATGCGCAACAGCATCTTGCCACGACTGATGTCCAATATGCAACAGGATCGTGCCTGTATTGTCGGTGAGTATGTGGAGTGGTGTAGCGTGCTGGCTGTGCGATGCTGTCCCCTGTCCAGTTGGATTAGCAACGGTTCTCTGTGTCCCTCACACCCAGGTGACTCTGCGTATCCGAATGGGGCATGGCTGCTCAGTCCATTGAGGAATCCTCGCACCCCAGCAGACGATCGATACAATGAGGCACATGGGAGGACCAGACGTGTGGTCGAGCGTACCTTTGGCCTCCTCAAGTCCAGGTTCAGGTGCCTGGACCGCACCGGGGGTGCACTGGCGTACTCCCCACAGAAGGTGTGCCAGATAGTGGTGGCGTGCTGCATGCTGCACAATCTGGCCATTCGGAAGCAGATCCCCTCATTGTGGATGACGGAGATCAACCAGGGCCCCAGCCCGCAGACCAGGACAGCTCGAGTGAGGTGGACAGCGGAGAGGAGGAAGCTGGGAATGTGCGCCAGCAGCTCATCGCCCGCTACTTCACTTGACGGTGAGTGTCCATGTACGACGGATGATGTGTCTGTATCTGTGCAGGTGTGTGTGTGCTGTGTCAGGGTGGCCGTATGTTCACTGCGTGCAGTGTGTCAATGCTCCATGGCCAGGGTAGTATGCCACTGTTGGTGACTGTGGCATTGTGCCCTATTGCTCTGTGCGATGTGTGTACATTGCTTGTAGTTGTTGACATGTACTGTGTGATGGGTGTGTGACACACTCATTGAATGTGCTCCTGTTCTGTCTCCCACCCCTAGGTCCCTACAGGCCCTCCGGATTCCATTGCCATGCCACGCATCAGGTGCCTTTCCGCCCAAGGTGGCCGTTGTATTCCGTACAAATAAAACACAGGGCACAAACAGCAGTTAGTGAAAAAGGTGCATTTATTACAAACTGTGACATGTGATTGTGTGTAAGGTGATGACAAAAGTGGTGCGTGCAGTGACAATGAGCTGTCGGTCATGGCTGCGTGAAGCTCAGGGTGTACCCACTGGTTCTATGTCCATAGTCCAACACACACATGCCATCCAGCTGGCTGTGTGGAGTGGGATCGTAGAGCAAGTCAATGCAGTGGCTGGTCAAGGAAGGCTGGCGGAAGGCTGGCTGGCTGCCTCACTTGCGACTGGAGCGTGCGAAGTCCTCCCGGGAGATCTGTTTCCTCTTCGGACGGCCCCTTCCACGTTTGGGAGGGGGGTATGTGGTGGCGACCTGCTGGTGGTGGGTGAGGTGTGCTCACTGGCTGTGGACGCAGGGGAAGTGGACACTGCTGCCCGACCCTGCGCCCTAGCAGGTGGTGGCGGAGGTGGTGTTGCTGGCCTTGCCTGTGACCCCACCGCCACCACCAGCTGGCCCATGAGGTCCACGAGTTGGTCCATACGGGACACGAATTGGCCCATATGGGCGTCCATGGACCTCAGCACCCCCAGCACCTCCCGCGTGTCTGTAGCAGACCTGACCCATTGTTCTTTGGCCTCCTCATAGGCCCCAAGGACTCTGGCCATTTGAGGCAGGGCATGGCTCCCAGGGGAGGCTGGCGTTTCCCTGACCCTGCTCCTCCTACCAGTCCTGCTGCCACCGGCCTGCCCACTAGCCACATTGCACACCACGGTCCTCGCTGTGGCTCCCAGGGTGGATCCAGTCGGCCGGGCCACCACCTGCGCTGGGGCTGGTGCCAGCGAAGACGTGGTGGTGGTGGTGGCGGTGGTGGTCGGTGCGGCGATGGTGGCGGTTGCGGCAGTGGTAGTGGCCGCAATGACCGTGGGTGTGGCCACAACGACAGTGGCAGCAGGGGGCTGGGACTGTTCAGCATCCCTGGATGATGGGTTGGTGGGTAGGAGGGGTCCTGGGGAGCGGCTGGGCCCTGCCACACCAGATGGGCCTGCTTGGTGGTCTGTGTCCGAAGAGGAGGACAGATCCTCCAGATCCGTGTGTCCTCGTTGGGGGCTTGTGGGCTGGCTGTGCTGGCTGCTGTCTCCATCCCCAGCATCCGGCAGTTCGTCACCTGTGGAGAGAATGAGATTTGTTATTGTGTTGCACCTGGCGAAGTATGTATTTGTCGTCTGACATTGGCAGTTCGTGCAATCTCGTACATGGGTTTCCCGGAGGCGAGTGTGTGGCTGTGGCATCTGTAGTTGTGTGTGCTAGGCAATGGGACTGTGTGCTGTGCACATGTGGCATGGGACGGATTGGCCATGCCGATGGCTGTGTTGCTGTGCCCCTACTCATTGTGACTCTGGTGTATGCGGGCTCCTGGCCCATCCTGGGTCTGGTTTGTACTTTGCTTTTGGGGTTCATATGGAACGCTTAGGCACCCATATGGCAACATGGGGGCCATGCCCCAGATTCACATTTGGGAGGGGATATGCTTTTGGGGTACATGCTGTAAGCCATGGGTGCCGAACGTGACATGTGTTGTGGCAGCATGACAGTGCATGGTTTGAGGTGTGTGCATGCTTGACATGGCCTGCATATTTGCTGTCTGTTGTGATTACTGGACATGGCATTGGACGCATCGTTATGAGTGATTGTTGGTTGTGTGCCAGCCAACGTATTGCAGTTGTCCCATCTCCTTGGTGTGCGTGCTGCCCTGTGCCATGTGCATCACTGCAGTGCTCGGGGGGCCCATGTTGTGTGTTGTTGCTCACAGTGTGTCGTGCGCTTCATTGACTTCTGGCACATGGTTGGTCATGGGCATGTGTCTTAGCGTGACTGCTGTATATGTGGCAGCTGTGCGGATGACATGCCTTTCATGAGACTGGGGCTGACGGATGGGATGGATGGTATGTTGTATGTGCATGGTGTGTCTGTGTGTTTGATGGGTTCAGTGGTGTTCGTGTGCATTTATGTAGTTCTGCTCTGTTGCGTCTAGTGTTGTTTGTCTTACATAGGCGTAGTTGTGGGGTGTGTGGTTGACAGGCAGTAGGGGCTACATGGACTGGACTTCAATGGTGTTTCGGTTGTGTGTGATGGGTTGCACAGTGGTTGCCGTGTGGTACTATGTTCAGTGTGGCTTGTGCATGCAGACGTGGCTCCTTGGGTGTTGCTGTGTTTGTGATGGGTCATGTGGGGTGTGAGTCTGTTGTTCATGTCCGTGTGCACATTGTTCACTTGTTCGTGATGGTGGGCGGTGCTGCGTGTTCGTCTGCTACGTGACATGTCCCATGTGTTGGTCGTGTTACGGCCCTCATGCCTCCAGTAATCCAGCCCTGTCCAGTTTCCCACCTGCAGGTTGTTCGGGCGTACACTGTACTGGATGCCACATGGTTCTAAGCGGGGGTGCTCCATGTTGCAGGTCTGTGGGGGTGGGGGGTGTTGTGGGTCGTAGTGGTGGCTGGACACCCACTGACACCGATTGCTGTGGACCGTGATGTCTACCTTTCGGCTGTCGTTGTGCACTGCGGTGGCTGACACGTGGCTGTGGGGTGTGGGGGATGCTCCTCCTTGCTGTACTGTGGGACTAGGGGCCTGGTGTGTGTTGTACTTGGGCTGTCCACCCTCCCACCCACTGCACTTTGTGTTCCTGCCACTTACCTGTTACTTGTCGGTTAGTGCAGCTGTGGCGGACACATGGGTGTGGTGGGTGCTCGTTGTGGCGCTTCTGGCATATTTGTGGACCTGTTGGTGGTTACGTGGCTGGCTTAGTGTACACATGTCCCCACGCATTTTACAGTTGTTCGGTTTGGGCTGTGTGTGGTAGTGTCTGTTGCATGTGTGTGTGATGTGTTGTGTATTGTGTGCTGGACATGGGGGTGTTTGTCCCTGGGAGCTGTGGCATGGTGGTAGTGCATGTGAGTACATAGCGGTGTGCTGGTATACATTAGTTTGTACTTACCAGCCTCCACTCCCCCTGCTAATCCGGCGAGGATCTCCGGATGTATTACGACTCGCACCTTCTCCTCCCACGCTTTGAAGGTCTTAAAGAGCGCGGGATTCCCTCCGCCAGTGACGGCAGCCAGCTCTCTGTTTTTGCCCTCCTTCTTCTTGACCAGGCTCTTGACGTCATTCCAACGTTTGTTAATCTCGACTCTGTTCCTGGGCAGGGTCCCGACTGCATTGACCTGGTCTACGATCCGGTTCCACATTCTGTTTCTGGTGGCTAGTGGTGTGTGCTGGACCATGTTCCCATAGATTTGTGGGTACACCTTGATGATCTCGTCGACCATGACCGTCAGCTCCATGGGCGTGAACTTGGGCATTCTTTGTGGTGCCATGATGTTTGTGGTGCTGGTGCGGTGTGTGTTGTGTAATGTGCAGGGGGTTTGTGGTGCCGGTGTTTGGTGGTGGTGGTGGTGGTGGTGGTGGTGGTGTTTGGTGGTGGTGGTGGTGGTGGTAGTGATGTGTGCGTTTCTGTGGTGTGCTGCTGTCCTTGCTGTGTCACTGTGTCCTCTCCTCTCCTCTCTGGTTTGCAATGTAGCAAGGGGTTGTGGTCTGTGGGAGTGCTGCTTTTGTACTCACCTATGTGGGTGTGTCCTAATGGTCTGTTGTTTTCAGGTGTGTTGTGTCTGGGGTTCTGGCCTTTGTATTTTTTGTTTGTCCGGGGGTGTTTTCGGGATGTGTACTGTGCTTGTGTATTTGTGCGTGCCTTGCTGTGTGGACTTGTTGGCCATGTTGTGTGCTATTGGTTTTGTGTGCGGATGGTTTCTGTGCAGGTACGTTGGCGCCATGGCTTCTGCCGTGTCGATTCTCATCGGCGTTGTTTGCGCTGGCGGGCGGTATATTTGTGGTTTTTCCGCGCTCATGTCGGTGCGATCGTAATTTCACGTGCGGTGTGTCGGCCGTGAGGGCGGGCGGTTTTGTGTTGTCGTGCGTGTTTCCGTCCGTGGCGGGCGGTTTGACTCCGACTCGGACGTTGGCGGGCGGTATTTTGTGTGCTTTTTCCGCCGATGGCGGTATTCGGTTTGTGTAATCGTAATGGCGTGGTCGGTGTTCAGGCGGTGTGTGCGGGCGGATTTTTGCCGCTTCCATGCCTGGCGGCTTTATTTACGCCGGGTATCGTAATGGGCCCCTAAATTTGGTAAATTTAAAAATATTGTAGTTATTTATATTATAAAGCGTGTAGAATTATTATAGGTATTGTGATTAGTTATCATTTAATGTAGAGTATAGTTAGTGATATTACATTAATGTTATTAGGAAAAGAAAAAATATATGTTTAATGTTTGGTAACTCATTTTATTTTTAAGTAATTATAGTGGGTATAGTAAATTTAATATGTTTTGTGTACAGCATCTATCTTTATTTAATGGTAACTGGGGTGGGAATAGTATATTAATTAGGTTTGGTGTCCAGCACCTACTCTGAATTAATGGTAACTGGAGTGGGAATAGTAAATTAATTAAATTTAGAGTCCAGCACCTACTCTGATTTAATACTAACTGGAGTGGGAATAGTAAATTCATTTAGTTTAGTGTCCAGAACCTACCCTGACTTAATACAAACTGGAGTGGGAATAGTAAATTAAATTAGTTTTGTGTCCAGCACCTACCTTAGATTAATTTTAAGTGGAGTGGGAATAGTAATTTAATTACGTTTAGTGTCCAATACCTACTCTAGATTAATGCTAATTGGAGTGGGAATAGTAAATTAATTAAGTTTAGTGTCCAGCACCTACACTGAGTTAATGTTAATTGGAGTGGGAATAGTAAATTAATTAAGTTTAGAGTCCAGCACCTACCTTGAGTTAATACTAACTGGAGTGGGAATAGTAACCTAATTAAGGGGCCCATTAGGATGGCGGTGGACTTTCTTCCGCCCGCCACCCTAGCGGTGCTGGGACCGGCCGCCAGTGGTGCGGCGGTCCCGCACCGGCGATTAGGATGCCAACGCCACTGTGGCGGTGGCATCCTCCATTCCCAGCATTGTGGCGGGCGGTGCTCACAGCACCGCCCGCCACAATGCTGGGAATGCACTGTGTGCATTGTCATGCACACGGTGACAAGCACCGCGAGGTGCTTGCCACCATGTCCATGACAATGCAGGGGGGTACCATAGGTACCCCCCATGTGCACCCCCCACCCCCCCAACATCTTGGGGCCCCGCAACGGGCCCCCACAAGCAAGGACTGTATGCCTTTCCATGGCGGCAACGCTGCAGTGGAAAGGCCATTGACCGCCAGCATCCTGATATGGATGGCGGTGTCTCGCGGACACCGCCACCATATGTAGGCACTTTTTCCGCCGGTCAACGAGTCGACCGGTGGAAAAGCGGCAGACGGTCTTCCCGTCTGCCGCGGACCCCCAGCCATCATAATATGGTGGGGGGTCATTCTAGTGAGGATGGCGGGCGGATCGCCCCCGCCGGCCCGGCGGTGGCTACCGCCAGCCCGGCGGGGGCGATC
Source organism: Calotriton arnoldi (assembly GCA_963921515.1). Classification (NCBI taxonomy): domain Eukaryota; kingdom Metazoa; phylum Chordata; class Amphibia; order Caudata; family Salamandridae; genus Calotriton; species Calotriton arnoldi. Next base: position 8,751 of record CAWUFW010028515.1, on the reverse strand, counting down.
CGCCCGCCATCCTAATGGGCCCCTAAGTTTAGAGTCCAGCACCTACCCTGACTTAATACTAACTGGAGTGGGAATAGTACATTAAATTAGGTTTGTGTCCAGCACCTACCCTAGATTAATTTTAAGTGGAGTGGGAATAGTAATTTAATTAAGTTTAGTGTCCAATACCTACTCTGGATTAATGCTAATTGGAGTGGGAATAGTAAATTAATTAAGTTTAGTGTCCAGCACCTACCCTGAGTTAATGCTAACTGGAGTGGGAATAGTAAATTAATTAAGTTTAGAGTCCAGCACCTACCCTGACTTAATACTAACTGGAGTAGGAATAGTAAATTAATTAAGTTAAGTGTCCAGCACCTATCCTGGATTAATGCTAACTGGAATGGGAATAGTAAATTAATTTAGAGTCCAGCACCTATCCTGGATTAATGCTAACTGGAGTGGGAATAGTAAATTAATTAAGTTTAGAGTCCAGCACCTACCCTGAGTTAATAGTAACTAGAGTGGGAATAGTAAATTAATTTAGTTTAGTGTCCAGCACCTACCCTGACTTAATACTAACTGGAGTGGGAATAGTAAATTAATTTAGTTTAGTGTCCAGCACCTATCCTAGATTAATGTTAACTGGAGTGGTAATAGTAAGTGAATTAAGTTTAGTGTCCAGCACATACCCTGGATTAATGCTAACTGGAGTGGGAGTAGTAAATTAATTAAGTTTAGTGTACAGCACCTACCCTGAGTTATTAATAACTGGAGTGGGAATAGTAAAATAATTAAGTTTAGAGTCCAACACCTACCTTGAGTTAATAATAACTGGAGTGGGATTATTAAATTAATTAAGTTTAGTGTCCAGCACTTACCATGACTTAATAGTAACTGGAGTGGGAATAGTAAATTAATTAAGTTTAGAGTTCAGCACTTACCCTGACGTAATACTAACTGGAGTGGGAATAGTAAATTAATTAAGTTAAGTGTCCAGCACCTATCCTGGATTAATGCTAACTGGAGTGGGAATAGTAAATAATTAAGTTTAGAGTCCAGCACCTACCCTGACTTAATAGTAACTGGAGTGGGAATAGTAAATTAATTTAGTTTAGTATCCAGCACCTACCCTGACTTAATACTAACTGAAGTGGGAATAGTAAATTAATTTAGTTTAGTGTCCAGCACATACCCTGGATTAATGCTAACTGGAGAGGGAGTAGTACATTAAGTAAGTTTAGTGTCCAGCACCTACCCTGAGTTATTAATAACTGGTGTGAGAGTAGTAAAATAATTAAGTTTAGAGTCCAGCACCTACCTTGAGTTAATAAAAACTGGAGTGGGAATATTAAATGAATTAAGTTTAGTGTCCAGCACTTACCATGACTTAATAGTAACTGGAGTGGGAATAGTAAATTAATTAGGTTTAGTGTCCAGCACCTACCCTGGATTAATGCTAACTGGAGTGGGAATAGTAAATTAATTAAGTTTAGTGTCCAGCATCTACCATGAGATAATGCTAACTGGAGTGGGAATAGTAAAGTAATTAAGATTAAAGTCCAGCACCTACCTTGAGTTAATAATAACTGGAGTGGGAATAGTAACTTAGGGGCTGATTACGATGGTGGACGGAAAAGCAATCTGACCGCCGTGGTAGCGGAAATAAACCGTCTGCATGTACTGCGGGAAAACCGGCGATCATATTAGGATGAACCGCCAGAAAAATCTGACCGATGGAGGTCGGAATCCACGAAAGACCGCCGGGAGCGTGCGGAGCAGGTAAAAATACATCTGCGGTGGTCGGTCCTGCAGCGGAAACACCCGAAACCGCCGCACGGCCAGCGGAGTGACCGCATGTTGAATTAGGATACCATTACGGTGACAGCGGAACGATCAGCTCTTTTCCGACCGCCGCGATCACAACCATTGGTGAATGGGAGAGCCGGCGGAAGGGCCGTTGCATTCCAACCGGCGTGATCGCAAGCATCGATGAATGGGAGATCCGGCGGAAGAGCGGTTGTATACCCACCGCCGCGCTTGCTCCAGAACAGCAATGGTGGATGACAACAAAACACACAACAAGGCTACCAAGTGTGGCAATTAACCTGGCTCAGCCTCAAAAAGCACCTAACACATCCCAATGACACATCCCCGTGGCACCAAGAAAATACAAATCCCAGGTCAACCCACACAACACACCTGACAGGAATACACCATTTTGACCCACCCACATTGCTGAGTATAAAACCAGCCCCTTCCCCGACCACAATCCTTTTCACTACTCCACAACTGAAGGGTCCAACCCCACAGCACAAAGGATAGGCAAATCTGCACACATCACACCATCACAACAACACACACACCACACGCATCACCACCACCTCCTCCACACCTGCACCATTAACCCATTTGCACATCACACACCATGTCACAGACGAAAATGCCCAAATTCACTGACAATGAGTTGTCAGTGATGGTAAATGAGCTAATCAGAGTAGAACCACATTTGTTTGGAAACCTGGTCCAACAGACACCATTAGCCACCAGAACGCAAATGTGGGCAAGGATAGTCAGCAGGGTCAATGCAGTAGGGACCATCCCGCGCACCAAGAAGGAGATCATGAGGTGGTGGCATGACCTCAAGAGCAAGGTGAAAGAGAAGAACAACAAAAACCGTGAGCTGGCTCAGAGGACTGGCGGTGGCCCTCCCATTCCACTACGAACATTCACGGCATGGAAAGAGAAGGTGCTTGGCATACTGCATCCAGGGAGTCTCACAGGAATACCCGGGGGAGTGGAGGCTGGTAAGTACCAACAAATGTCTACCATCACACTGCTATGTACTGTCTTGCACAACTACAAAGCTACACCTCCTAGGTCAAAATGCATGCATGTGCACCACACTCTCCCCAACACATGTCTCACAGTTCCAACATCCACTCCCTCTGATTCACCCCAAAGGTAGCTAGCAACATTACCATGGGGGCAGGTGTACAGGCAGCCAGCATTACAACTCCCACCAGGCCCCCTTGTCCCAAAGCTCCCCAGGATGGAGCACTCCCCCCAGAAGCATGTGTCAGCCATTGCATTGCCCAACTTCACCTAACAGGTAGGTAGCCATCTTAACAGGGAGGGGGTGGTTCTGTTTGGAAAGCCTGCACTACAACTCCCATCAGGCCCCCTTGTCCCAGAGCTCACCACAATGGAGCACTCCCCCCACCCCACCCAGAAGCAAGTGGCAGACATTGCATTGCCCACCTTCACCTTCACCTAACAGGTAGGTAGCCATCTCAACAGGGAGGGGGTGGTTGTGTTTGGGAAGCCTGCACTACAACTCCCACCAGGCCCCCATGTCCCAAAGCACACCAGGATGGAGCACTCCCCACACCCCACCCAGAAGCATGTGTCAGCCATTGCATTGCCCACCTTAACCTAACAGGTAGGTAGCCATCTTAACAGGGAGGGGGTGGTTGTGTCTGGGAAGCCTGCACTGCAACTCCCACCAGGCCCCCTTGTCCCAAAGCTCCCCAGGATGGAGCACCTCCCCCCAGAAGCATGTCAGCCATTGCATTGCCCACTTTCACCTAACAGGTAGGTAGCCATCTTAACAGGGAGGGGGTGGTTGTGTTTGGAAAGCCTGCACTACAACTCCCATCAGGCCCCCTTGTCCCAGAGCTCACCAGGATGGAGCACTCCCCCCACCCCACTCAGAAGCAAGTGGCAGACATTGCATTGCCCACCTTCACCTTCACCTAACAGGTATGTAGCCATCTCAACAGGGAGGGGGTGGTTGTGTTTGGGAAGCCTGCACTACAACTCCCACCAGGCCCCCATGTCCCAAAGCACACCAGGATGGAGCACTCCCCCCCAGAAGCATGTGTCAGCCATTGCATTGCCCACCTTCACCTAACAGGTAGGTAGCCATCTCAACAGAGAGGAGGTGGTTGTGTTTGGGAGGCCTGCACTACAACTCCCACCAGGCCCCCTTGTCCCAGAGCTCACCAAGGTGGAGCACTCCCCCACCCCACCCAGAAGCAAGTGGCAGACATTGAATTCCCCTCATCAAACTAACAGGTAGGTAGCCATCTCAACAGGGAGGGGGTGGTTGTGTTTGGGAAGCCTGCACCACAACTCCCACCAGGCTCCCTTGTCCCAAAGCACAGCAGGATGGAGCACTCCCCCCACCCCACCCAGAAGCATATGTCAGCCATTGTATTGCCCACCTTCACCTAACAGGTAGGTAGCTATCTCAACAGGGAGGGGGTGGTTGTGTTTGGGAAGCCTGCACTACAACTCCCACCAGGCCCCCTTGTCCCAAAGCTCACCAGGATGGAGCACTTCCCCCCCCACCCAGAAGCATGTGTCAGCCATTGCATTGCCCACCTTCACCTAACAGGTAGGTAGCCATCTTAACAGGGAGGGGGTGGTTGTGTTTGGGAAGCCTGCACTACAACTCCCACCAGGCCCCCTTGTCCCAGAGCTCACCAGGATGGAGCACTCCCTCCACCCCACCCAGAAGCAAGTGGCAGACATTGCATTCCCCTCATCAAACTAACAGGCAGGTCGCCATCTCAATAGGGAGGGGGTGGTTGTGTTTGGGAAGCCTGCACTACAACTCCCACCAGGCCCCCTTGTCCCAGAGCTCACCAGGATGGAGCACTCCCCCCACCCCACCTAGAAGCAAGTGGCAGACATTGCATTCCCCTCATTAAACTAGCAGGTAGGTAGCCATCTCAACATGGAGGGGGTGGTTGTGTTTGGGAAGCCTGCACCACAACTCCCACCAGGCCCCCTTGTCCCAGAGTACACCAGGATGGAGCACTCCCCCCACCCCACCCAGAACCATGTGTCAGCCATTGCATTGCCCACCTTCACCTAACAGGTAGGTAGCCATCTCAACAGGGAGGGGGTGGTTGTGTTTGGGAAGCCTGCACTACAACTCCCACCAGGGCCCCTTGTCCCAAAGCTCACCAGGATGGAGCACCTCCCACCCAGAAGCATGTGTCAGCCATTGCATAGCCCACCTTCACCTAACAGGTAGGTAGTCATCTTAACAGGGAGGGGGTGGTTGTGTTTGGGAAGCCTGCACTACAACTCCCACCAGGCCCCCTTTTCCCAGAGCTCACCAGGATGGAGCACTCCCCCCACCCTACCCAGAAGCAAGTGGCAGACATTGCATTCCCCTCATCAAACTAACAGGTAGGAAGCCATCTCAACAGGGAGGGGGTGGTTGTGTTTGGGAAGCCTGCACTACAACTCCCACCAGGCCCCCTTGTCCCAAAGCTCACCAGGATGGAGCACTCCACCCCCCCCCACCCAGAAGCATGTGTCAGCCATTGCATTGCCCACCTTCACCTAACAGGTAGGTAGCCATCTCAACAGGGAGGGGGTGGTTGTGTTTGGGAAGCCTGCACTACAACTCCCACCAGGCCCCCATGTCTCAAAGCACACCAGGATGGAGCACTCTCCCCAGAAGCATGTGTCAGCCATTGCATTGCCCACCTTCACCTAACAGGTAGGTAGCCATCTTAACAGGGAGGGGGTGGTTGTGTTTGGGAAGCCTGCACTACAACTCCCACCAGGCCCCCTTGTCCCAGAGCTCACCAGGATGGAGCACTCCCCCACCCCACCCAGAAGCAAGTGGCAGACATTGCATTCCCCTCATCAAACTAACAGGTAGGTAGCCATCTCAACAGGGAGGGGGTGGTTGTGTTTGGGAAGCCTGCACCACAACTCCCACCAGGCCCCCTAAACCCAAAGCACACCAGGATGGAGCACTCCCCCCACCCCACCCAGAAGCATGTGTCAGCCATTGCATTGCCCACCTTCACCTAGCAGGTAGGTAGCCATCTTAACAGGGAGGGGGTGGTTGTGTTTGGGAAGTCTGCACTACAACTCCCATCAGGCCCCCTTGTCCCAGAGCTCACCAGGATGGAGCACTCCCCCCACCCACAACCATGTGGCAGCATTTCCCCTCAATTGTGTCACAGTACAGGTAGGTAGACCATGCATGCACCCTGCCAATCCTCTCAAAAAGCATGGAGCCATATGACCACACCACCCCTCACATGTCACACAACATGGCATACATCCAATAGTCACTTCCTGTGTGCAGCCAGCCAAGGGTATGTAACTGTCACAGACACGTAACGCCAAGCCAGCAAGTCACATTGTGAAGAAATTCAGGACACAATCATGTCCAGCATGGAATGCTATGTGCAAGTGCCATGGTGGCAGAGCATGAAGGCCCATATGAACACAAAACATGCATGGTCAGTTGTTGAAAGAAAGTAAAGTACATGATATCACAAAGGTATGCAGAAGATTATAATGGCTAGTTCTTGCTCAGATGTAATGTCTTCATTGCAGAGCAAACTAAAAAGACAAATCACATAAAGTTGATGGGCTGCAAGTCGGAGATGACGACATGTTCTTGTAATCACACAATCTGTACGTGGAACATGATACCTATTTACATGTCACACCATGGACAAGTAATGTATGTACCCACACATCATGGCATGATGTGCAGTACCTTGCAGCCATACAAAGTGAAAACAATGTAAACTTTGTGGTGTAACACATGTAACATCCAAACATCTAACACCATGCGTGTGGGGTGCACTATAATGACCATTTCACCTCTGTTCAACAGGAGATCAACAACTCACTGCTGCAGAAGACAACACCAACGTGCAGAGCCAGTCTCCACACTCGGAACATGGACTCTCGGATGCAGACTCCCTAAGTTTCTCAGATGAGGAGCACTGACATAGCCCGTTCAGGCTGCCAGGGCGCACCACGTCCCAGGCCCTCACTGTCCCCACCACCACCACCCCAGCAACAACAACCGCGCTGACCCCTGCTGCAACGACCTGTGTGGCCTCAACCACCACCACCACCGCTGCCTGCAACACTCACCCTGCCTCAGTGGTTACCAACCCCATCACACAATCAGAGGAGGGCAGGGAGAGTCTGTGGGTGCGTTGAGTGGCAACGCCACAGGTCCGGGGCAGCAGGGCAGGTGGGAGGGCAACTGGGGGACAAAATCGACACTGGGACCGAAGCCCTGGCCAACATCGCCAGAGTCCTTGGGGCCTACGAACAAGCCCAGGGACACATGGGCCAGGCTCTGGAAGAATCGCATGAGCTCTGCTGCTGCTGAGGTCCATAGACACGCGTATGGGCCAAATCGTGGAACTCTTGGGCCAGCTCGTGGGTGTTCTGAGGGACAGACCTGTGGTCCAAACTATGGCTCAACCCCCCTCTAGTGGCCCGCAGGGTGATCCCCCCCACCAGCCCAGGTGTGGCAACAGAGAGGGCTGAGCAGCAACAGGATGACTCCTCAGACACCGCTGACCCCGCAGCAGGAGCCCCCCTGGAAAACGCAAGAGGGGCCATCCGAGAAACACCACGGGAGGATCAAGTGTCAAAGCACCAGCCAAACGCAAGTCAAAGAGATGTCCATGATAGCTCCTCTGTACACCTTGACATTGACTTTGTTGACTATCTTTACCCACACTGCCGTGTTGATGGCAGGTGTCTGTTGGACTGTGTCACCTCATCAATGTGGTGACTACTCTGTTGTCTTGTTTGCCATCACTAACAACTCATTGATTCACTTAGCACCATTTCTTGAAACATCACTTGTCTGTCACAACCACTCAATGTAAATAAACACTCTTTACACACCTATGTCTATGTGTCAGCTCCATGTTTATCACAATATGTACAATATTGAGTCAGAACACAATGTACCAGAAGCTCAGATTGTGACGAGGCATTGAGAGTCTGAAGGGACCTAGAGAGACACAAGAGAACGACATTTACTCGTCAGGTGTTGGCATCACAGCCAGTACACAACACTAGACATCAAGGTACACACACCAGCACACATTGCAAGGAGAAACGATCTCAACATAGACATAATGTAGCTGGTCAGGACTACACTGTGCCACACACATCAGCCATCAGCACAGAGCCAAGAACAGGCAGCAGTCAAAAAGCTCCTCTCGGCCTCATCACCACCATCAATGACAGCAGACAATGGCACTGTTGTACAATGTTACTCACACTCAAGGGAAGTAGCGGTTGATGATCTGTTGGCGCAGGTCGACACCTTCCTCCTCACCACTATCCTCGTCACTGGACATGTATGGGCTTGCGGGGGGGGCATCTGCAGCGCATCATCGCCCAGGAGCAGGGGGATCTCCTTGCGCAAGGCCAGGTTGTGGAGCATGCAGCATGCAACAATTATCTGGCACACCTACTTGGGAGAGTACATCAGTGCGCCTCCGGTCCTGTCCAGGCTAAGCCTGGGCGTAGTTCGCGAAGTAGCGCTACGCGAAGCTACGCAAAGTGCAGTTCGCACTACGCGAGCTACGCGTAGCACTACGCGAACTGCGTAGTGCACTGTTCGCAATGATTGCACAGTGCCGGATGCTTGTCCGCACTGTGCAATCATTGAAAACGGCATCTTGCACAGTGCGAGCTAGTCTTTACTGCCGCTCGAGTAGATTTTTACTCGAGCGGCAGCTTTCTCAACGCGGACTGGTAGTTTCTCATCGCGAGCGGTCGCGAGCATACGCGACCACTCGCAATGAGAAACCTGACCTCCCCGCGTTGAGAATCTCGCCGGGAGGTTTATTTTCCACGCTCGCGATCGGCAACTTGATGTTGCTGATCGTGAACGAGGAAAAAGTCTCGCCGGATAGTCATTTTGCTTGCTCGCGGTCGCCAACTTGACGTTGAGGACCGCGAGCAAGCAAA